>JAVQJL010093732.1:0-10069 GCA_036024295.1 Nannoperca obscura
TTTCCTTAAAAAGGGCTTTTCCCCCCCCCCCCCCCCCCCCCAACACCACACCCCACTCTCATACCCCCCTCCCCAAATCAAAGGCTGGGACTAGGGAATGTATACCACCCCCACCGCACCCCATACCCTGGCTGACTTCTTCTGTGTGTGTGGAGCTATAGGTTAATCCAACTGGAAGTGCTCGGTGCATTTGCACAGTTCTCATGGCATTCCCACCGCAATGCAGAGCGTACAGAATGTGTGGGGAGAGGGGGCCGGATCAGCCAGGAATGGCACAGTCGGCCGGAAAGGGCTGGAATTCCTCTTGGAAGTTATTTGGGAATTTTCTTTACAATTTGCCCATTTAGAATTAAGTAGTTTCCTAATGTCTCAAATTAAATATGTTGTTGAACTGCTGTTGGCTTGATTATGGCCGTAGTGGCTAAACTGAGGAATTTCACTACTGCGGCCCTTGTTGCACGTGTGCAGTACATTTTTACTGCATAGATGTGCTTGTGTGTCATTTATTTTTCAATTACCTTTTTTACATACCCTTTTGGTTTTAATGGTGGAAAGAGTGAGTTTGTAAATGCGGCATGGTGTTAGGCGTTATCTTCTACACAGCAGATTACAAAACAACCACTAGCAGTGGAGCAAGTAGATGAGCTGCATTTTAGACGTCATTTAACAGCTCAGTGGAGCTTGAGGAAAAGAACGAGGTGTGTAGTGTAACTCCTAAAGTTTTTACACAAAAGACAAAATTGTCTATATGCACATAACTTAAATTGGCTGCATATGTGTCAGGTATGTGCGGAGTGAGTGTAAGGCTGGTGTGGAAATAGGTTGGGGGTCAGGGTTTTATTCCTGTGTGTGTGTGTGCACGCTTCAGCTCCCAGTCATATGTACATTTTGTTCCTTTAGGTTTGTGCGTGTCAACAGTCAGGGGACTTTGGAGTGGCCTGCACTCTTCTCACTTTTTTTTTTTCTTTTTTATACAACATCCACATGCAGGCAGACACTTGTGAAACTCTGACTCATTGATCCACAAGTTCCATTGTCTGCGTGACCTCCACACACAGCCTGTGTGCTCCTGCTGCTGTACAGAAAATGGGATTGGGAACCTTCAAGCTGAAAGGATAAATTGGGGATATCTGTTTGGGTTGTTTCTAGTGGCAGAGCGCAGCAGCACCATTTGTAGCTGCTAGTCTCCACTTGCTTCTGCTAATGTGCACACCCTCGACGAACAAGCACACAATTTTGATTCTTCCTATTTGACGCGGCCAGCGGAGATTCCCTTTGGTTTCTGTTTGGCACCTGCACCACCCCCTCCACTACCGCATTTTTGATACAACAGCTGGATGCTCCTGGATAAGTGTCTATTTTGGTTAAAGGGTGGGCTTGAGCCTCGCAGTGGTGATGCAATACTACAGGGCACACGCTTGACTCAAGAGTGTAGACAAGAGAGCATCTTCGCCTTTTCAACCCCCTTTCCCCCGTTCTCTCTTACTACTCCTTTCTGCCGCTTCACTGTCTTGTTTCTCAGGCCTTATCTCATTCTTTGCACTCTGTGACAGGTTGGTTTTCTGGGAGAAAAGGGTGTGGTGCCTTTTTTTTTAATAAAAAATGTTTTAGCTTAGTTTTAATTTTGGGCACCCTCAACTGAATTTAGGCCACCCAGCAGTGATTCCAAATCACCGCTTTGCCTGCTTTTTCTCCATCACTTCCTCCCACGTTTTACCCAGCGTGTCTCTGTGCACCTGCTGGGTTGGGAATGGAATTAAAGTGCAAGTCATATCTGCAGCTTCTCTTCCCAGGTCTGTCTCACTAGATGGTGGTGGAAATAAAGAGCTTTTTTTTGTCATTTGTATCATTGTGCTCTTTGTATTGTCAGCTGCTAACTGTCTTTCTCCCCTCTTCCTCCATCTCTCTTCCCATCTAACTTCATCAATTTCTTTTCTCTCCCTCCTCCTGTATCCAACCCCCACCCTCTTCCTCCCTTGTTCTCTCTCCAGGAGCTGTAAACTGCAGATCAGGAACATCCCGCCTCACATGCAGTGGGAGGTGAGTGCTAACAGGCTGCTAACTGCTTCCAGGGCGGGGCACCATCGGGCAGCCCAACTGGGCTCTCATTTAGGCCTCTGGAGTCACCTTGCCTCCCTTTTTTGAGGGGGCGGCGGGTTCAATCTGAGCATGCACTTGATGATTTTTTTGAGCAAGGCTGCAGCTCCTGCCGGTGTAATGCACTGACCAGTGGGTGGAACTGATTGGTAGAACATAAATGTTTGCAAATGCAACTGGAAATTTGATAAGGAAGTGTATAGTTTTTTTTCATTTCGTTACAAATTGTAGGAGCCTATATAGGTGGGTGGTCATGGTTTACTAAACAAAGATTCAGTCTGTCTCAAAATAGGGTCTCTAGGTTGCGGCTGGGTCAAGCACACAAGGAAACTTTAAGCAGTCACATCAGCTTTGTAGCATTTTGTTGCGGCGTGTTTGCTACCTACTAAGTAAGACATTTTTTTTTTAAAAAACGTGCGATTTATTTTGAATTTATTCTTGGGCTTCACAGGATCTGATGCACTTAAATGAGAAACGTGACTTAATTGTTCTGTCATGGTGTCTTAACACTGATCATATGTGGTGGTTTGCAAGTGAATGCCTTTTCACATGTGTTTTTTGTGCAACAAAAAAAAATTGCTAAAGTGAAACAAAAATACCATGTGGATGGGGGGGGGGTTGACATGGCTGACCTAAATGTGCAAATCTTATATGCTTTTTTAAAAATCAATTTGGTTACTTTGTAGTGGTGTAGGTTTTGTTTCATTCACACAATGAGTGTTCAAAGTAAGTGACTTGAATTTGAGATGCACACATGTCAGTGTTTCCTTAACATGTAGAGATTGGAGAAAATCAGCACCTGCACAATTTAATGCAATTCAAATACACTGGCCACTACATGTTGCAAGCGTAGATGTTTAACCTTTTGCATCTGTAAGAGATTCAAATGTATCCTAATTTAAGGACATAGTTTGTGGTGTATAAGAATATACTAGAAGACATTTTTATGGTTCATTTGAAACAAACACCATCATAAATGCCACCACAAATACCTTAAATGACATTCTCTTTACACTGTCGACAATACAACAGCATGAACTGTACAAAAATACTATAATACGTTTTATGTTGTGCTGTATCACATTAAATTGTATTGTAAGTGTTTGTCATTATGTTGTCTGCTACTGCATTCATAAACACACAGCTTAGAAAAGATTTTAAGGAAAAAAATCTAAAATAAAAATTCATGGCTTGCTGTTAATCATCTCCAAAATGACAATTATTCCAACACAGGTAACTTTTAAGCTGCATGCATTGTTTGACTTGATCTTGAATTTAAGCCTGGAAGTGAACATACACCCACTTATTTTCTGTGCCAAATTCTTCATAAAGCCATGTTGGAATTGATCATGCAAAACTGCCCTCAGTTGCGTAAGTGGATCTCGGAAGAGTTCATTAGATGTTTTTGTGTTGGCTTTCTAGAGGATTTAAAATGAGTTTAAGCAGTAAAATGGAAGCTCAAGGTCAGTGTTTAAGTCTAAAAATACAATCCACTTGCCCCCCCCCTCCCCCAAATAGTTAAAAGGCAAAAATATGTAAAGTAAAACTTCACTATCAATAGAAATGGTGAGCTGTAATATGGTCTGATTTCAAGGCCACTGCCTGATTAGTGAAAAACGAGTGAGTGTTGAGCAACAGTCGTGTGTGTGTTCGTCCATGCATTGTCTTTCTTTGCGTGTGATAAGCTTTTAATTTACAAGTCTATGGCATTAAGTGTGAGCTACACGTTCTACTGTTTACATACTAATCTGCTGCGCACACGAAAATCTATACTTTTTCATTTCAACCTTTTATTTTTTTTTAGTTGTCTGACTAATTTCACCAAAGTGTTTTTTTCTTCCATAAATTTTGTGTCAGTGTCGATGCATGTGGAATCTCATGTGCCAGTAACACAGCTTTACTAGACTTTTTTTTTTTTTCTCTGCAGAGGTTTCCCTGTGTTAGCGTGTGCTTGTAGTGTTGTTGAATTTAATTTTCTGCTCCATAAAGACTATGGAAGCCTAATGAGAAATATCTTATTGAATTGCACAATTAAGTAGTATTCCAAATTTGTGAGCTTAATACATTGCTTCAGATTTCAGCCTGATTCACTCACTGTGATCAAATGGCTACGGACATGCTCAGTGTTTTGTAATGGTGGGCTCGCTTTGCCTACGCATGTCCCTCAACTGCAGCTCCAGATCCACCCATGTTCCTAGTATGTAGCGAGCAAACTGTTTGCTTTCTGAAAAGGTGACATGGCGGTTTCTCCCCCCTCCAAAGGGGGGAGGGGTTAGAAGAATGGAGAAACGGAACAGCAATGGGTCTTTTGATGCAAAGACCTTGTATGTATCTTATCAGGTAGATAAGACAATGGGTCATAGTGTGTGTAGCCCTACAGCGAGAGAATGGTGGCGAGAGTAGTGGTGTGTTCACAAGCTGTAGTGGGTGGGTGGGCCTGGACTGTTTCCCCTTCCCTTCCATGTGCGCTGATTCACAGAATGTGTAGCATGAACTCGCACCCCTCCCCCCAGCCACTGCTTCCTGCTGGAATGTACCCCACCCTTTCCTGAATGGCCTGGATTCCCATTGGCCAGGCATGGTAGATGGACAGGCAGCGCATCCATCCAGCAGCCAGCAACTCTTGGCTTTAGGGAACTCATCAGAGTTGGAGCAGCCAATGATGGGAGTGGAGATGGCAGGAAGGCGGGATGTTGCTTGGTTGGTGGGTTGGAGTGGGGGGGGGGGGGCAGAGACGCACCCTTGTTGGTTAGAACGTGGGGTTGAGCTCTTGGGGGGGTGTGGCCTTGCATTCAACTGAGCATGGTCGGATGTCTTAGCTTAGCTTACCCTCGCTCCCCCTCTTGCTCACATTTGATCACATCTATGAATTGAAATTCTGTGGGCTCCAGATTTGGGCGGGTGGCCAGAGTAATGTGGCTTTATTTTGGATGCATTTTCTAATAAAGCAACATGTTTGCTATTTGCCTTCATAAATATGATTCCAACATGCTGGGATTTTAAAAAATGTATTAAGTTTAACTTGTTAAGACTTGGTTTTTAAAATATTGGTAAAGCAACTATAGCCTATTGCTTTGTTTCCTGAAGTGGTCAAAAAAAAAAGTTTAATTCATGTATATTGGTAGATTTACAAGCAGCCCGCTATTTATGTAACTTTTTTATTTTTTATTTTATTAAGACTCTCAGCAACTAGAGCTGTGGGGGGGTGGGAGTGTCATAATTTGAGGTAGACAGGCTTTTATAAGAAGGCAGCAAATTTATCCACGTAACTAAACATTGAACTCTGGGGTTCAGAATTAATGGACTGTGTCCTGGCAGTGAGCTGGGCTGGTTCCCACAGATGAGCTTCTGCTCACTAACAGGTTCTGGTCAAAGCCTCCAAAGTCTGAGTAATCATGGCTTTTCTTTCTCTTTCTTACAGGTTTTGGATGGTATGCTTGCTCAGTATGGTGCAGTAGAGAGCTGTGAACAAGGTAAATACTCTTGTTTAAGCTTTGTGTAGCAATTTGCTTAAAATATAATTTCCCCACCTTGCCTCAACACACACATTTGTATGCTGCATTCAGTCATGTTTTATATTGTAACTGACAATCTTGGTTCATTATTATTGCAGAATTTCCAACGTACTTAATTTATAATTGTTTAAGCATGTAAAAGTAGCCTATGGTGGTAAATTGTGTCACTGAATGCGTTTGAATTGACTCTGCTGTGTGTTCTCCACAGTAAACACTGACACAGAGACTGCAGTAGTCAATGTTCGATATGCAGCCAAGGACCAGGCCAGGCTGTGAGTGTGTACACACGCGCACACACACACACACGCGCACTATCAGTGTATTCACATCACTAACCTCCAGCTCATCTGTCTTGATGTCTTTGACATGGGTCTGCTGAAGTTTTTCACATTGCCCAGAATTCTATATTGGAAATTGCATGAACCTTCTGTCTAGTGTTCTTACAGTGCACCTGATTTCCTCCTTCCAAAAATCAGTCTAGTTTAATATGACATGCAATGATGACGACGAGGAGGAGGGTGGGTGGGTGGGTGGGTGTTGGAGAGGGAGGGGGTAAATTAGCCATCTGGTGCCCCCTGGTGTACATGAATCATACTACAATGTTGCTGTCTGCACGAGTGCTTGGAGAAGTCTCCAGGCATAATTGATTGTTTCACCACAAATCTAAATCCTTGAGGGTCATGAGGCAGATGTGCATTAATGTGAATGCTGTCTTGAGGTCCAGGTGAATATCTCATAGCTCACCAGAAGTAGTGATTGGCTACTGCCCCTTTAGTATGTTGCACTTGTAAGGAGCTCTTACCTTGTGCCCATCATTTGAGGCATAAACTGTATCAATATGGGCCAAAGCCTCTTGATGGTGTTTTAATGTCCCCACACCTTGGCTTCTTCCATTGATAAGGAGATTGAAAAGAAATTGAACATGAAGCGTAATGATTGCCTCTGCAGATGTTAGTTGATCCATTTAGAAATGTTTCCCTCCAACCCTTAAATCAGTGGCTATCAAGTGTTTGAGCCTGCTATCTCTCTGATGTTCCACAGGGCGATGGAGAAGCTGAATGGCTCTATGATGGAAAACTATGCCTTGAAAGTGTCCTATATCCCAGATGAGACGGCAGCACCAGAGGGTCCTTCAGTGGGGGGCAGGAGAGGCTTTAACGCCCGTGGACCCCCTCGTTCTGGGTCTCCAGGTCTGGGCGCCCGGCCCAAAGTGCAGTCAGACATCCCGCTGCGCATGTTGGTTCCCACGCAGTTTGTAGGGGCAATTATTGGCAAAGAGGGTGCCACTATCCGCAACATCACCAAACAGACCCACTCAAAGTATGTACACCGAGGTCAGGAATTATACTACCATAACATTGCCAGTGAGCTGTGTCCTGTCTTTTTTTTTTTTTTCATTGTTTTTATTTATTTTTTATTTTTTACATCTAGTAGTATAGTAGGCTGTCTTTAAAATCTACTTTCCTTTACCTCTAAGGTAAAGGTAGTCTCTGGTAAGAAAAAAGCACCATGAAGAAATGCCATGCTGGTAAAGAAAGAATTCAAAAATTTGTTAAAGCTGAATTCGGGTGTCAGGAAACACATTTTTGTTAATTTCACCCATTAGCATGACACAATTTGATTCTATGAAACCTATAGCCTTGAAGGGCATTGAAATCCTCCTGCTTCAAATGCTAATTGCGAGGCATCAGATCTTCTGCAAATAGTCAACATTTATTGACTCTCAAGCTATTTCCCCACAGGCTCTCATAACTGCACTTATTAAGCCACTCTTAAAAAAATTAAATAAACGCTAAACAATCTAGACAACTCACTAATGAACAATTATTGGCCCATATCAAACCTCATTAAGTAAAATCATTGAAAAGGCTGTTTTTCAAAAGCTTAACACACTCGTGGCCAAAAACAATTACACTACACCGAAACTAGTTTAGTTCTTGAATGAAATCCACTTTGTCTATGTATCTCAGTGACCACAGCATATTACCAGACAGGCAGATAAACTGGATGAGACTTCCTAGCACAGTGCTAAATTGATTTGAATCCTACTTGGAAGGACAGCGATTACAGTGTGTCAATTGGTAATGACACACAAGTGTACAAAAATGACATGTGGAGTTCCCCATGGCTCCATTCTCGGGCTTCCTCTGTTCTAACATTACAGGCTCCAACTAGCGAACAGAAGATTTGGGGGGGGGGGGGTCAACAAAATTCTAAGTCTTGGTGTATTCATGGACTGACCTAAATTTTAACGTTCACATTAAGAGCATTTACAAAATCAGCCCACATCTACCATAAGAATATATCAAGAATTAAACGACCTATGTGTCAACAGGATCTGCTAAAAACTGCTGCTCCGTTATGAATTGTCCAGATACTCAAATCCTCTGGGACTTACTTACAGCTTACTGTCCATAGTCAAACTAAGCCTGGAGAAGCTACATTCAGTTTTAATGCACCACATATCTGTAAACAAACTCCCAGAAAACTTGAGGTCTCAGACTCTGTTCTTTTAAATCAGGACTGCATTTTTCTTATTCCATTTATTTAAGTCTCCTATCTTTCTTAAGATTGAACTATTTGTCTTTTTTAATATATTTTTCTTTTTATGTTGTCTTATGTAAAACACTTTGAATTACCTTGTTGATGAAAAGTGCCATAATTTACCTTGCTTTGCTTTGTCTTTACTCCAGGATTGACATCCATAGGAAAGAAAACGCTGGTGCAGCAGAGAAGCCCATAACTATTCACTCCACCCCTGAAGGTTGTTCGAATGCTTGTACAACCATCATGGAGATCATGCAGAAGGAAGCCGTCGACACAAAGTTGTGAGTTTGTGCCCAAACAAAATGAGAGGGCCAGAATATAGAAGTTCAACTTGGTTCTTAAAATGTTATGTCTCCTATAAACTTGTGAAAGACCAGAAGCGGTCATTTTGTTGAGCACACCCTTGGCCTACGTAGATTTCCAGTGATGCAATCATCTTTTTTTCTTTTTTAAAATTATTCCTGGACTCTTTCTTAAAAACCTGTCAGTCATTTATTTTCACTTGTTTTACAAGCCAGTAAAAATGAGTATGGCTGACAAGTTATGCATGTTGTGATGTGCAACTGTATCTGTTTAATTGGTAGAAGTTGGTGTTTGAAAAGAATGCCCAAGGGAAATGCTTTGAGTTTGTACAGAGTATGAAAGAAACCTAATGTAAGATACTGACATATAGACAAAATAGGCGTGTGCACCGTTGAGGCGCATTTACCTAAACATCCTATTTGTCTTGTGCAGTACTGAGGAGATCCCACTGAAGATACTTGCACACAACAACTTTGTAGGAAGATTAATTGGGAAGGAAGGACGCAATCTGAAGAAAATCGAGCAGGATACGGGGACCAAGATCACAATCTCACCGTAAGACTGTTTACAGTTCACTGATGGCTTTAAAAATTTTTTTTAATCCACACTATTTGTAATCTCGGCAACCCATTCATAAAAATGGCGACGTAGTATGGCATGCATATTTTAATGTTATAGAATTTGCTTTGTCACTATTATTCAAATGTCTGACACAAAAGTATAAATCCTCCCCCCTCCACCACCTCCTTTGTGTTTTTTTCCAGTCTCCAGGACTTGACCCTGTACAACCCAGAGCGGACCATCACAGTGAAGGGCTCCATCGAGGCGTGCTCAAGAGCCGAGGAGGAGGTGATGAAGAAGATCAGGGAATCATACGAGAGTGACATGGCTGCTATGAACGTAAGCATTTATTCAACAAGTAAAAAGGGGTTTCCTTCAAATGGGAAGTGTAAATTAATTTGCTTTGGAAAAATTCCATTGACTAATTAGTTCAAATAATTGTAATTTGTTTGTCTGCTACAGTAGAAGATTACTGTGACTAAGTTTACATAAAAGAAGGAATTGGATAACCAAAAACTTTTTAGGAAGTAAATCAGATAATGGTGTTGACATGCAGTGACAACAGTGATCAGGAAATGCAGCTGCCATAGCAGCACTTTCATATCCTGAATTGTTGTTATATAAGCACACACACTTTTAAACCGTGATTTCCAGTGGGATTATAATCTGTTAACTACTGCCTTAGTCTGAAGGAAATATCTTTTATTTTTCTAGAAAAGTCAGATATTGGGGATTGACTAAAGAAAAAGGAATAATTAGGTTAAGTGCATGCTGTTTACAAGGTAAACATTGCTTAAGATTTTATACAGAAAATTGATTTGGGGGGGGGGGGCTTAATCTGGAAGGATAGCCTCACATTTTGATATAGTTTAACTGTTAAACATACCCACAAAAATAGTTTGTTTCTCTGAAATTGTGTAATTTGATCTACGCACAGCTGGCAGAACGTGGAGATCTTCATTAACTCACCAGGATTTCACTGTTAACTGACCGTGTGAGCTTTTCTGACACCGGTGAGCTGTTCTGAAAGATTCAGTTTGTACAGC
>JAVQJL010093740.1:0-11629 GCA_036024295.1 Nannoperca obscura
GGTGGGAACGTTGGGTCTTTGTGTGTGTGGAAGTTGGTCTCGACCGGCTCCATGTGATTGAGTGCCCTGAGATAACTTTGTTATGATATGGCGCTATATAAATAAAATTGAATTGAACAAAGTCTTTTTTTGTTTTGTCATTTCATAAATACTAGAAATGCAACTGAGCTACAGGCTATATAACAAAATAAGGAATTAATATCAAAGGACATTAACACACAATCAGCTTGTTTGCAGATGATATCATAATATACCTGGAGCAGTAATCAAGTATAGTGGCAACTATAGTGCAAAGTGGAATTATATTGAGATGTGGCAGACATCCCAGTCCAGTCCCTAGTTGGTAATATAAACTAGTATCCAATACGTTCCCACACACTGAACATTTTGTTTGGTCTAATTGAAAAGTACAAATTAGAAAGGGAGGTGAGACTGTTGAGCTGGTTTTCTTATGATAATAAACCAAGTTTGGGCAACAAAAACTTCATAAATTGGTAGAGAAAGGAGAACGCAGCTATGTGTACCATAACTTGGAAAATAAATGGAAATATAATGAATGTTCAGGTTACTGTTATTTACAGTTTGAGGGATTATTTAATGAAGGAAATGCATACATACAGTGGGGCAAGATTACAGCCAATATTGGTGCTATACCAAAATTTAAGACTGTTAAGCTTCCTCTACTATGTACATCAAGGCTAAATGGGAGAGAATTGAACATTGAAATTACAACGGAGGAATGACTCAGTATGTGCAAGTCTCAACACACTGCTGCTCAGCATGAGATAAACACAACACACCACTACAAATTCAAGGACAAAGAGGGAGTCTGAATGGAAAAATCTAACACCCTACCTAATTACACCTAAAAAAAAACAATAACAAACTGATCCACCAAAATCATGTTGCAACCCCACACACACTTATTTCGGAATGTCATACATTACTTTTGGGAAAGTGTGAATGTTGCACTCAAAGAAATCCTTGGAAATATAGTGTCATTGATAATGATAGAGACTGAAACCTATAACATAGAACAATGGTTAGAAATGTAAGGAGAGATTTATACTATGGGATAAAGGACCTATCAGCTTAGAGTAAAAGGTTTTGTTTGTAAATCAAACTAATGGATGATTTATGACACAATAGAAAATGCTTATGGACTAACTGATATATGTTCAATAATGAACAGTTGTAACCATGGCTGTTGTTGTTGTTTGATTGATTTTTTCTTTGTGGTTGAAAAAAAAAGTCATAAATGAATATACCCAATACTTTTGGTTGTATGACCAAACAAAAACTCAATAAATATTAAAATATATAAATAAATATCACACAGCTACATCCATAGCTTGTATTTTTTGGAAAGACAGGAATACCTTGGGATGTAAAACATAAAAAGAGCATAATAGTGGCTAGAAATATTGTGAGCAGTGTAGTTAAGGAAATTATTGCTTTCATTCAGCTGGTAATCTCCTGATTTCTAAATGAAACAATAAAACAGGAAAACAAACATTGCTTGTCTTTTAATTGTAAAGGTTTGATGAATCATTGTCACTGAATCATCACTGTATTCCTTATGAGATGAGCAGAATAATGAGAGAGGCAAAAAACATTAGATAACTGGGATGGTGTAGATTTAGAACCTGATGTCAGATATAACTAGTCTGTAACTAGTCTATAATAATTGTTTAAACTAAGACTAATTTTAATTTGACGAGATAATATTGCAAACTGAACAAAATGTCCTGGAGAACTTACATAATTTGGATGGCCAGACACAAAGAATGTATTGGCACGTACTGACCAAACAAAAATTTTAAATTAAAATAAAAAAACTTTTTTGTACACAGACTCATTTTGGAACTTGAAGTTGAGTAAGTGACTTAATTCAGCCAACTGTACCTGTTGTAAACCATATTAAAATTGGCACATTTGCCAATTCCAAATAGGACAATAACATATATCTGCTGATATGTTACACATAGCAAGAGTACAGGGCTTTTTTGTTAGACATTAAAGTGTAAGACACACATGAGGGAGAAGCAGCTGCAGAGGTACAAGAACTTATGTCTTCACTGTGAGGAAAGATCAAGATGAGGCCTGCTGTGTACTTCCATGGCTCATCTATATTTACACCTGTATCTATTCACAAATCAGTGGATTGTGTTTGTGCCTTAACCTAAAAAATGGATGTTAATGTTTATAACATGTACAAGTTAAAGGTTTATTTTTTTCAGGGCAGCAACCAAACCTGGCCCTATTTTATTTTCACTCGATATGCCTACTGTTTTATAGAAAACACATCCCTTTGCTACACAGATGACAGGCAGCTTTAGTTTCCCTTAAGACCAGATGAAGTACATATAATTATTTTCAGTGTCAAATGCTGAACTAAGTACAGTACATGATTACATTATTTTTCTCTATTACAGTTTTTGATATATTTTTTTTCATTCAATTACTTAACTGTATATTAAACTTGACTTTATTAGAGTTGTGTGAAATTATTTTGCTAATAATAGCCACATTTGATAGTTAAATCAAATGTTTATGTTTCTGAACAGAGATTGTGCAGCATCCTGTTGTGTGTGTTCAGTCTACCATGCACATTACAGAACATGGTGTGTTTGAGTGTGTTTTCTGTTTCATGTCCAGTCTTTGTCACCCAGCCAGCATGCTCCCCCAGACGCTTACTCCCCCTCCCACCCCCCACTGTGTCGGTGTGTATAACCCCAGGCAATGGACTGCTCCCTGGGCGGTGTCTCGTGTTGGGAGCCTGGTGGTGTTCCCAGCTATCCCCACACTGCTGCTGCATGAACCAGAGACAACACACTGACCCAGATTCCTGTCCCCTCAGCGGGTCCAACATGTCTGTATACAGCCTCCCAGTTGAATATTAGAACAGAATATTTTCAAGATCCTTCTTGACAAAATGAGCACTTGCTGTAACAATACACTTAAACAACAAAACAAACTTAAACTGTGATGTTGACACATGTTGGTTGTTTTTTCTGTGTATTATCAATTTATTTATCAAGTAAATGGATATTCAGTGATTCAAGGTGCTGAAATATTAGGATCTGCTGCTTATCATTGTAAATTGAATATTAATGGTTTGTCAGTCACACAAAACTAAAAGTTTTTTAAGATTTAAATTCTTTCATTTAAAATATTTGGTTAAAGACGAGGGAAGAACTAAAGAAAAAAAAGATGAAATATATCAGTGTAAATATACATACACACATACTTCATTATAGACACATAAGCCCATTATATATTTTTTGGCTGTATTTCTATTTGCGTGTCTTACTGATGCATGCCAATGGAATGGAGCAATTATTACTGTTCATACACTTACGCGTGTCCTGCTATGACAGTCACAATGTTCTGTAGTAATGACCATGTCTTGGCAGTTAGTATGCAGAGAATTTACTTTACCATTTGTGGTAACAAGGCAGGAGCAGATGGACTTCAATTCAACAGAAAACTACTGCCACATGTTTGTTTGTTTGTTTGTATTGTGAAGGTTATGCTTTCTGCTCGATCCTCCTTGATCTACTAGGGCTTGATTTGTACCTTATTTGTATGCTGCTTTGGACAAAAGCATCTGACAAATAAATAAATGCCAATGTAAATGTAGGTGTAAATGGTTTCTACTATTGTTCCTGGAGCTGATGCAGCCTTCAATTTCTTTATATCAACTGAGAGTAGCTCCTTAACATCAGTTGTACACTCAGAACTTGAGTGTATAAATGTGTGTACAAACAGGCTTGATTATGATTATGCATGTATATTATTTTGATATACTGAGGTCATGCAATTCTCCACCTCTGAAGACCAGGTGATGTGATTCACACATCATAAAAAGACACGAATCAAACATGAATGAAATAAATGCTTATATATAACAAAACATTATTACTAGAAACAAGCAGTCAGGCTATTATTAATCAACACCATGTTTGATTGCTCTGGAGTTGTAAGGGAACAGGCAGTCTTTAAACTTGAGCATCAATGGACTGCAAAATCACAGGCTGCAACTCAACTTTTCTTTTTTTTGTTTAAGACATTAAGTGTGTTTGGCTGCATTTCCTTTCGTATTAATATCCATATCACCATCATCTCCACCTGCTGAACTCTGAACTGCTGGATCAGATTATCTGTCCCTCTCTCTCCACCGTCTTTGATTTTTCCTATTATATCACTCTATGTCCTTTTCATTTCCCATGAACATGTTTAATGCATAATTGTACGAGTAATTTCCCACTCTAACCTGAACTTCTCAGCACTCCTTGACTAAAACTACCTTTTATCAGCTCAGAAGACACTGCAAAGGTCAGACCGCACCCTGCACTGTCGAATACCGAGAAGCTTATGCATGCCCCCGTCTCATGCAGACTGGATTACTGCAATGCACTTTCTCTGGCCTCGCACACAAATCAATAGCAGACTGGAGCTGATTCAAATGCAGCAGCTCACATCCGCACTAGAACCAGGAAAAGTGAAGACATCCCTCCAGTTTGAGCTTCTCTAGTTTGAAGTTTGTAATCAATTTGGTTCAAGTCTTGGATGGGTCTGGTTCCTGCTATATTATGAACCTTTAACCTACATTAGTTAAACAATTACAATTCAGCTTTTCTTGTACCAAATCTAGGCTAAAGATGGGGGGCTTTGAAACAGCCTGGCCATCAAAATTTACCCACAAGTCACTGAGCAGGGACTAACTAACTCATCCCCGAGCCTTTGCTTTGGATTCAGGTCTGCCTGATATTCATAAAAAACAAAAAAAAACATTTTAAAATTACAATTTTAAAATGGCATGCCTGAGTGTTCAGATAATTCAAGGAAGAAAACAAAGGTGAATTCAATAATTTAACATCCTCCACAGGCATATTGAATTGTGCCAGAAATGGATAATTTAATTGCGAAATGAATCTTTTGTGAAATGAATGACCGCTGGTGAAACAAACAGAATAGGAAAAACAGAAATAAGTAAAAATAATCAGACAGTTTGCTTCACTAAGTGTTTGATGAATGGAGGGGGATAATTACTGTTGTTCATTTAGGACTCCCTAATCTCAGAAGTCATGATGTGCTTTGTGTTTAGGTGTGTGATGAGGTGAAGAAACAGGCGCTCATACTTTCACATAGGGAGGAAGTGTGTGTGGTACTTTGGTGGAGGAACGATACCACATTGAACCCAGTATTCCACCACCAACCACCACAACCATTGCCAACTGCTATTAGTAAGAAGTGAAATCACACAAACTGAAACCCTTGACCCGCGCAGCACATTGCCCGTTCCAGGAAACCCTTGTGCTGAACTGAATAATTGATCAGCGTGTCTCCCTGCTGTCTCTATGTGTGCTCTGTCTGTTGGCCTCTATGTCTGTCTGCCACTTTGTTTGCCTGGCCTTACTGTACACCCCCCCCCCACTGTCTCAGTTTGTTTCCACTCTGCCTGTGGAGGGGAAGAGGAACTTCTTTGCAGTAATTGAAAAAGTGTTTATCTCATATCCTATGTTTATGGTTGTTTGCTGGACTGGAATTTGACTACAGATAATGTAGATATGTTTAAAAAAATGACAAATGACATGTTTTTACACGTTTGTAGAAGCTTCAAGCATCTGATTGGGCATTTCCCATGGCAGTGGTTGAGTGAGTAGCCCTTTTTCAGCAGAGTTTTCACTTTCATTTACTGAAATTGTGCTTTCCATTTTTGCTGAAGACAGGTCCTCTTAAATGTAGTCTTTTTATAGTGCTTACTCCTGAAGTTTGCCCTGGACCATCATATGAAAGTTTGTCTTGGTTCATTATGTCAAAGTTAGTCCTGGGACATCATGTGAAAATCATTCAATGCATCCATGCATTTCCAAAGGTTGCATTTTGCACTGAAAATCAGAACACAACATAATCTACATGGAATATAGTACATAAACTCAGCAAAACATTTGAGCAGACAAAAAATAAAAGCATAAATTACATATCCTGACATGGAGATCCTAAACCTCCCAGCACATGCTGAATGGGGTTAAGGATTATTTTCAAATAAATGTTGTGGGGATAAATATCTGATTATCCATACAGGATAATCAGATATTTAAACCCTTCAACATTGCCAGAATGCAGTCCTGCCTATTGGTGTGCAACTTATGTCCATGTGTTAATGTTATACAAACATTAATTTTGAGTCACAGTAGTCACTTACTGTAACCTTTTTAAAATGAGCAAAGATATCCCTCCTGAAGACTTGCAATTCGCTACGTGACAGTAGCCATTTTGGAAATGGCATTCAGAAACTCATGTAGCAAATATGATACAATTGGCATTATAGGATTAATAACATTTCTTATTTTTATAAGAATGAAAAATAGTGTATTGCTTGATTAATGTTGGGGGAAGAAGTAAATGATTAAATCTCATACTAGCAGTCAAACCACGATGTTAACATTCACAAGTTCAGTATAATTCAGAATTAAAGGATATTTTCTGGTTTCTGGTTAAATATATGTTGGGTCTTATTTTCAGAGTTTTGGTTATGATACCAATGTCCTCTGGTAGGTGACTTCTTGAGTAATTATTGTGGATAGTGTGCTGGAAATCTTATCTTATCTTGTTTCAAGTATTTTCAAACAACAAAGTATTTTGAGTATTTATTAAGCTTTCTACAGAAAGGACCAACTGTCGAACATGCAAATAGTGTCTGACAACAGAAAGGTACTGAGGCCTCTTGTTACCTTGTATTTAAGGTCACCATTTGAAAGGGTACTTTGAAGTCATACATCCTCCACAATAGATTTTGAGTTTGGGGTTTATTTGCAGACTTCCTTTCTTCTTCATTGTGCAATATTTACATCATCAGCCATGCTGTTTCTGAAAGGCTGCTGCCTAGTTTGTATTTCATTTTTGATTGGAAGAATGCAGCATCAGATCAGTGGTTTTATCTTTTTTTTACAAGACATTAACCATTAACCAAGGTAATAGCTGAAACTTGAGAACACAGTGACTTAGGCCTGACAAAGTCCAACAGGCAAGAAGCAGAGGTGTCAGATGATCAGCCAAACGGCAGGACAAGAAGGCCACATACCTAAAAACTACAATATGTATTTTTATTTATCTTTCATTCATTATTCATACTACCCCAGGTTCATCTGCAGGGTCAGAATCATCATCATTTTACATCATATAGGACTGCATGTTTAGGAGAAACATACAATAAATAATTAGGTGTTAGTGCAGTGTTGTGGCAGCGTTGAGGCACAGGCTGCTGTTGATTATATGGTTTCAATCTCTACACATTCAAGTAAAAGTGATTGCTTGTCAATGAACATACACACACACACACACACAGACACAAACTCACTCACAAACCTTAACATAGGCTTGAAATGTGATTTATTAAACTTGGCTTGTGGCTTACTTTGCCGTGGCCCTCAAGACTGGAATTACTTAACACTTTTTCTTTTGCAGATGAAAAGCAAAGAGTGATTTGTTGAACTAAAAAGTGTAAGGCTTCACCTGTGTCATCCATTTAATCCCACTGCTGTCTCACCCACAGGGGCCCATACTGACAGGCTTTTGGGTGTGTTTGGGAGCTGAGTGCTATGATTAAGGCAGAGACGCTGAGAGGCATGAGCCACGGCCAAAGCCATTTCTGTGTTTGGCTGTGGAAATGGAATCAGTGACTTGATGGGCGTTCTGCCTCATTTTAATAAGCACACAGTATTAGGCAAATAATTTGAATTATGACAGCACACACAGTTAAGTAAATAACAACGTGCACATTTATAAGCCAAACACTCGTGACTGATTATGCTGCGACTACTCTGTGTACATCAAGTAAAATTTTGCTTTGCAAATGTTCTTGCAGTATGCCTGAGGGCAGTTCCAGCTGTATTCTAAGGACATGTGGTAATTTGGGGGGTTGACACAATCCCACTTTGACTGCAGAAAGCTCAGTTTCTCATTAATTGTAAATATTGTCACTTTATGTATAAGGTTTATTATAACGTGTACTTTGGTTTTGTGGTTCCTGGTGTTGCAGCAGAGTTAGCCATGTTCACAAATACTAGTGGAGTGATGGCAGGGTTAGCTGTACAATAGTAACCCTATCATTTCATCCTTGTTACCTCATTTTATACAATCATTCAAGATAAAAACAATGTTGAAGGGACATTTTGAGCCAATAACAAGTAATAATGATTAATAAACTCTCAAAAAGGCTGTCATTCTATGTTGTTCCTTTTGTCTTCTTTATAAATATATTTACAGTGAGGCAAAACGTTTTAGCATAATTAAAGTCTTTCAATAAGATGCTTTCATTACTTCAAAGGAGACATATTTCAGGTATAAATGAGATTTTCCCATTAGTTAGTGTTGCAGGTCCCATATTATTCAAGTTATATCAGCTAATAGGGAAAGTGTTCAGAAATTCAACATTCAAACCACTCAGGTAAAATAAAATGGGAATGCCCCAGCTTCAACAGCAGCTAAGATCATTTTGTAAATTAGCTGCTGGGGCCTTTACCTCAGCTGCAGAAAGAACCAGGCTTTCACAGTATGTAGAACAGTCATATTTTTGAGACATGCCTTTAATTGCTCTTTATTTTTACTGTTTTGTAAGTATCTATTTTTCTTAATATCTTAGTTAGAGACCTCCCTGTTTTCTGATCTGTTCCTGTTCCTTGAGTTTGTGGTCGTTACAAACATATCACTTGCTCCATGTTTACCTGTTGTCTTAATACATTCAGTATATAGTACATTTCCACAGGATTAATCCTCTCAGCACAACAACAGTCATGTCATACTCTCCACTCTGCTGCTCTCACTGTCTCTTCTCTAACAGAAATACAGTTTTCATTCACCAATAGGTCTTTCACAGCAGCCATTTTTACTTGTCATAGTGGGAAAAGTGCAGGTATTTCTAATGACATTATTGACAGCCATGACAGTAAGGTGGTGAGCCAATAATGAGGACCCTGGACAGGATAGTTAAAGCAGTGAAGTCAGTTCAGCCGTCTTTCATTTGATTATTTACACCTGTGCTTTTCCTACTCTGACATGTTAAAATGTCTGCTGTCAAAGTTGCTTCTACTTTGCTGTTTTTTGTATCATTAAGCTATTGTTAATGTTCCTGAACAGATATTTCCAGCGCTTCACAAGACATAATCCATCCCCTTCCTGGTACGCTTTTGTTCTGAGAAATATGCAGTAAGTGTTGACTTTTATAGACACTTGCTTAAAAGTGATTGAAAAAGAAAGGACATGCAATTAAAGCATTTTTTTTCATTTATTTCCCCCTGTATTGAATTTTATCAACACCAATTGAAATCATCAAATAAAGATAAACTGCTATAATGATAAACAACTCTGGTAAACAGTGTCGTCCTTGTAGACACATTTAGATGCAATTTGATACATCTACAATGAGTGTTGGCCATCGTAGAAAGAAAGCTAAATTATGTTGAATTGGTGAGGCAGTTAGAAGGGAATTGATGCCTTTGTAACCATCAGATTACCCAATAGTTCAAGCTAAATACAAAGAATATATATATATCACCAAGCTGAAACTCTATTTATTAAAACATGAAATTAATCTAAGTCTTTCCCTCTACCATACATTTTCAATTAAGCTGAGGGTGCAGCATTCCTCCAGTCCTGTCAAATAAACATAGTGAAGATTTTTCAGTGTCCATTCTCTATCCACTTCAATCCGTCACTGCTAACAGTCAGGTCATGTCCTTTCATTGAGGCTTTCAATCATTCCTAACACTTAAATTCAGTTTTTTTACACATCCTGGAAAGATGTGAAACAACATGCCTATGCAGTAGAAACTTAATCCAATGCCAAAAGCTAAATCAGAAACAATATGTACTCTCTGATAGATCATCAAAGTGTTACTTTTTGAATCAGATCGAGGGCCTTATAGCAGGTAAAAACCCAAAGCAATAAACAATATATCTCCTGAAAGCATCTCAGGAGTCAGACGCACAATGAATTCCTTAATCCATCCTCTCTCCCATGTCTAATAAATTAAGGAATAAGGCGGGTTAGGGAAGTCAGATCAGTGAGTGCATTAGATTTGATTATTGCCGTTGCCTCAGATGCTGTATTATTGCTTTGGGATCCCCAGAGAAGGGCTCTCTACACCAAAGGTGGAGTTCAGAAACTCAGGTTGGTGAAATTGGGCGGCTGCAAGAAAGCTGTGGGAGCAGATGAGGGCAAGGTGAAGGCAGGGGGAGGAAGATACAGGGGCCTTGGAGGAGTTCAGCCTTAATAAGAGTGTCTGGTTTCATAGGAGGTGGGAGGAGGCAGGTAGATTGGGTGAGGGAGAAGACAAATAGATTGCGAGTGGGAGGAGGGGGGATCAGTAGCAGCAAAAAGAAAATGATATCAGGATATTCAATAAAAACCAGGACTGTTTTTAATGTCAAAGGGGAGCTAAGGCAGCACATCCATTCTTCACTAGAAGGAGAGGATCATCATCACTGTGAATTGAATATAACAGCACAGTATGAATCACAATCGATCATAATACGATGTGTTGGGGTAGCGGCCTATTAGTCGTCTTAGTAACTGATGCCAATACAGGCTGCTGGGCCGGAGCTGAAGCCTGTGGAGACTTTTACAACCACAGAGAGTAAATGTCTGATGAGGAGCTGGAAGCCTCCTTAACTCTATCAAGATTGATTGTGTCAGTGATCCTCTTCATCATGCCCGTAAGCAGTGCCACTTTAATACGCATACGGTAAGCACCGTCGATACCATGTCACTTATAGAATGCTGAGCATGCAAGGAAAGTATCCCCCCAATCTTCTTAAACTCAGTTTAAAATAATGGATGAAAGGGTCTTTCCAATGGACAGTTTGGTAAGTAAATAATAAAATAATAAATAATTTTACCATCTGTTTTTGATTTCCCTTTCCTTCCTGAGACTAACCTGGGGATTTATTTCTGCCTGCATTCCTGGGTCGCAGCAATTCACTTGTTATTACTAATAGTATTAATCGCCAAAACTATGAAAATGGTTGTATGAAGTTGTAAGCATTTTCAATACAATTTCAAATACACTGAAAAACTGGGAAACAATGGACAGAGGCATTTGTTTTGCCTTCACTGTGTCTCCTACCTGAGCTATTAAGGCACTTGACATTGATTCCAGGGTGACTATCACCCCCTCCATGTTGTAAGGTTGCATATGGAGAATGACAATGACCATTACATTTCTTTGTTATACTGGGTATTTTAAACATAGGGTGAACTATAGGGTATTCTGTATATAGTTAGTAGTAATGTTTTCTAGTTAATGTACATTACTGTTTGTCTAGAGCTACTACCTACCACTACTTTATTCATTGCTACTGTGACGACCAGTGTTTGTTAATATGGTTGCTGCGCCCTGCTGCCTGTGGGGGGTGGTATTCTCTGTTCTCCTGTGTTTTGTGTCCAGGTCCGTTGGGCAAAGGATGAATGGAACCGCCTATAAAACCTGGTCGACAGGTGGGGGGAGGAGGTGTGTTGGTGATGAAAGAGAGAAGTCGTGTCCGGAAACAAAGACCCAGGCAAGAGAGAAGCAGAAGAAGGAGCGTGTGCGACGGAGGCCAGGCAGAACATGAGGACGCTTGT
>JAVQJL010093744.1:0-28565 GCA_036024295.1 Nannoperca obscura
TCTTATTCCACACTCCGGTCCAGTTGGTGGCAGTAATGCACCTCTAACAGCCAACAGCCAATGAACTTCACAGAAGAAGAAATAACATTACACAGAGTTTTCAATTCATTCCATTGATGCCATCGAGAAGGTGAAGTTAATCCGTACCAAACTTTGCCTCATCAGGCTTCTGCATGCTTTTCTAAAAGGTGTGCTTATGGGTTCAAGCCTAGATTTTGATTGTCTACTAGATTGGTCTACTGTATTTATCACATGTAGTGGCTATAAAGATAACAAGGTGTTGATTGCGGTGCTATCATTATTGTACAAATGAACTTGCAGTCCATGGCTCAGTCATTTTCACTGCAGTAAAGCCTTCACTGGTGACAACATGCTGACATAACATTACAGTACCAAGGCTGAATAGACAAAAGAGTTAATGAACAATCTAATGGAAATTGAATATTTATTAAATATTTGTTTAGCTTTCACTCAGATGTGGGGATTAAATGATTCTGATAAATAGAATTTATAGTGACAGTTTCAACAAACCATTAACTTGACACTCACCTGTCTCATATGAAAACAGACTGAGAGAAGAATGTAAGTAAAAGGTGTCTGACAGACAAAAGCAACGTAAGTGACATGAGGTTGTGATACTGATAGCACAGCCACTAGAATTAAGTATGGTTTCATCTTTAGCTTACATTTATCTTTATAACACTTTCAAAGCCTCGGCAACGTATGAACAGAGTTTACTGACATTCAGTCTCATTGTGTCACCTTCATAATTGCCTCTTACTAAGTGTTCTCAGAAACTGATATAAGTTTAGATATAAGAAATAAAATGAAGAGGAAACTTTAATTCATTCTGACGTAAATCAGCTGATGATGGCTGTATGTGTGTTACTGAATGGGGGATTATGTATTGCAGGGTAGAGGCCACACTTCTTGTACAAAATTTAAAAAAATAAGTTTTCTTTTTTTTTTTTTTTTTTTTTTAAATCTTTTAAAGTGAGTTGTGGTCCTTGGCCCCCCTTGAGGGTGTGATGTTCTCTACACACAGAAAAAAATATTTTTTTTTGATGAATGAAAAATGTATTTTATATTTTTACAGCTAGCAACGCAAATGTTTTTAAATATGAGCGTACAAGTTCAGTTTTGACCAAGGAAAATGGTAGTTTGACAAAAAAACTAAATGTAAATATGTTTGCCCTGAAGGTGGCAGCAGAGGAGAGGTCACGTCATAAGAGTTTATCCTCATTAGATTGGTCATTTTGGGACATCTCAGACTCAGCTGGTCCGGCTCAGCTCCGCATTCACAAATTTAGATTCACGCATCTGCTGAATGAGGGTGTATTTGTTGTAGTAAGATTCCTGCTGAGGTTCTTTATTTCATAATATGTAACACACACTATTATGAGTCTCTTTCTAATTAATTTTTTTCCAATAGACATATATGGCTGTTGATGTATAGTATTGCATCTACTTCTAATTAAATGCAGCCATGTCCTTTGCCCTCACAGGAAAAGCTGAATCTGCCACGTTTGTCAGAGATTTTGTGCCATGGTCACTGGCTAACCATCAGAAAGCAAACACTAACTGACAAAGTCTGTGTAGTGCAAATGCATTTCTGCAAATGCATGTTTGGTGCCATCTGGTGACTTCAAGCATTGGAGTTGAAGGATTTAAATCAAGTTCCAGACTCCTGATATATGGAATAGAACAGCTGCCATAGTATTACTTGAACTGGGTGGTGGAATAATTAACACATCTCAAAACACAGAGTATGCAAAACATACCTAATTCAGAAGACCCTCAAGCCCTGTAATCTTATGGGTAAATATAACACTGCCGTGAATTATGCTGTGTTACATAATGCATTGTTTTTGTAAGTTGCTCCTACATGGATGAAGGGAGTGTCTCTTATTCTACTTCACACCAGTGGGAGCAGAGTCAGACAGTAAAAGAATTTGTGATATAAGACAGTGTTGAAATGTGTGAGAGGTTCCCACTGGAATCTGTCACCAGCCATCACCTGCAACAACAACGACCAATCAGTTGAACAATGCCTGGAAGATTGTAGTTTCAGTCTAATCGAGTCAGAACATGTAATGTTCAAAAGGATCTTTATGAAATACATGTACTGATCTGAGCTGCAAAGGGTCCCATAAGAGCAAAGACGTGAGTAAAATTGAAAAATGCTAAAATTAAATGAATTAAACTAATAAAATAACTGAAGAACAATTGAAATAAGGTTTAAACTACAGAGTAGATAAGATTCCTCATAAGATTTCACAATAATGTGAAAGTTACACTTTAGTGACCCTTATTCCTTCAACATACAAAGGTGATAGCAATATGCTAAGGTTCATATGCTGACACAGAGATGTTGTCTAATTAAGACATGACTTAGTTTGATTCACCTAATTATCATTATTGATCCTGTTTACTATATATTATGATCATGGGATAGTGTCCCAAGCGCTTCTTTTTGAGATATTTTCCACAAGGCAAGGCGTATGCTCAACTCACAGTGGACACGCCCGTGCTTGTGTTGGAACAAGCACTGTAGAGGTGTAATCCCACAAGGGCGACTCTCCAACCCTCTGCAGGAACTGAAAAAAGGAACTTGAGGCTGCTGTCTGGCACAACCTGCCTGTTTAACTCCAAAAAGGTGAATATAATTACTTCTACTTCTAGAAAGACTTTAACTTAACTGTGATCCATGTCTGTACTAACAAATTATTTTCAGGAGTTTTGTAATTGAGAAAAAGAAACTCATCCTTGTTTGACTATAAAAGGGTAATTTGCCTTTGCAACAATAAACTATTAGTATTTTTCTTTTGACCTAATATGAGTTATGACCTAAATACTCTATTTTCTTTACACCTGTTATATAAAAGAAAAGCCTTCTGGATGATGATGTATGAGCGGATATACTGTTTTAAGCTTTCAGTCCTATACCTCTCGCAGCCAAGATGCCAGAAACAGGAGAAGCTGTGTCAGCCACTCTAACCACCAACAGAAACTGCACCATAGAAATAACCAACGTCAGCAGTAGCTACTGCCTCATCAACCCCAAGTAAGTGTGTAAAACACATTTACCAATTTAATACATTAAAAGGGACGTTTTTACATTTTTGAATGAAGACAAAAATGTTAATGTTCAATTGAATGAATGACCTCATACAGTACATACAAAGATAATGTGATGAAAATTTCCTTTTAACTTTTTTTTTAACGTCTTTTGGTTAAAATGCATCTCTAAAGTGGAGATGGGTGCAGGTAAGTTAAGTCTATTAGGTACCTGCGTCAACATTGTTTTCTGCACATAGAGAAATGTTGCTGCACAGATTCAAGGCTTGTGTGTGTACTCCAGTTTGATTGAGGTATTTATTTTCAAAAAGGCTTAATGCATTGCTTTGAAGTGCTTTGAGATTGCAATGCCTGCTTACAGCTGCAAAGCAGCATCTTGATTCTATTAGCATGCAATCCCTTCCGAACTTCTCTCTAATACTTATAGAAAAGCACACATTTCCAGCATAAAAAGTCCCTGTTAATTCAATGTGGTTTTACTGTACTTAATTATAAGTAAAGCTTATGATTTCAGAATACCATCTATTTAACATAATACATTCATAGATGTACTTTGACACCTTTTTCTTAACAATGCAATCTGTCAGCTTCTTCCACTTCTGCCCAAAAAGGGAAAATAAATAAAACAAAACAATAAAATACATAAAAATTACCCAGTTTCTACCAAACTTCTACATTTATCTCACTGTGGCAGGACAGACCATATCTTGGATGGGTGGTTTTCATGTGTGACATCACTTTGCTGAGAACATCCACCTATCCATCATGCAGTGACACACACTGCCTCATTGCACATCGGAGGCAGGTACACTCACTGTTACTTAGAAGTCCACAGCAGTACTTGTACAGTCACACTCCATCCATCAGCATAAGGTATTTCAGGTACCCTGGAAAGCCCAACACTCAAAAAGTACACTGACAATCTCCACAACACTTACAAAACTCTGTTTTTTCATCAAAAGTCTGGGAAGTGTGACATTGAAGTTATCAACCACCTGGTAGTGATGGTAAGGATTTGTCTCCTGCTCTCCTGTACAGGGTATACATGATAAGTGGCTTCTGCCACCACCCGCCCCAGCCTACGATTCGTACCACCAATATCGAAGTGTGCTCCTTCATCAAGGACGACAACACTGCCACGGGCGCCGTCGGCTTGCTGACCTACGACCTGTTCCATATGCAGAGCCGTGTTTGCTCCGAGCGCATGGCCATCATGTTCTCTGTGCCCTTTGACCACAACCTGTACAAGAACCGGCTGGCCGTGGGTGTGGTTGAGCAATCCCGCGCCTGTGACAAACATCTGTACGACCAGATGTATGATGGGAAAGACCTCAGTAACTTCACCCGCTCTGAGACAAATGGCAGTGGGCTGGAATATAAAGCTACAAATGTTGATTTGAGGGCTACAATGTCAACTGTTGGCAAAGCCATTGTTAAAGTGGAGCTCTATGACAGAATGGGTCGTTAGTGTAGAGAGTCTACCGGTGTTCTGCTTTTATGTTCTTTGTTGATTTCAACCCAACACAATAAATAAACTTCATTTGATTTGACTACTGTTGCATGTTGTCATCAGAGGAGAGGAAGACTGATTTTACTGTCATCTGTATTTTGTGTCTGCTGAAAGATATCAATATCTGACAGCCACCTCATTGATTCTCCATTAGCTTATTTCTTGGGTTTATGTATATTGTACACTCCCTTTATCTTTCATTATGGTAATAAAACATTCGGAGCCAATGCTTGTGTTACTTTGTGTGGGATATGTTTTCACTCAGTATGTTTTCATTATTACTGATGAACAGTAATCATTATTTAATCTCTTAGCTGGATCCATCCAATTCTAATGAGTAGCAACAGATGGAATATCTGCATAGATGTTTTTTTAATCAGCATGATAACAGCATTGTTCTTCACTGACTGTGAGACTTTCCATCGTGCTCTCAAGTGTGTAGTTTTTCTGTGGCATTTGAAATGCAAGAGGTTCAACAAGAGAAAGGATAAGAGTAAAGCAGCTCCAGAGACGTGTCTCTTAATCTGTTTATTTGCTTTTTTCTCTGTTGCACAATACCACAGGAATGAGATTCCCAAACCACCAAACAAATCAGTTAGAGTGAATGTTCCGAGATTACCTGACGGAGGAGGGTGTGGTAGTTTTATTCCACAGGGGAAAAATACAGGAACGGTTGTGTCTAAATGTGTGTTGAAAGAGGGTGTGTGCTGTCCAGCCGGTGTTGTATTCCAAGTGGGAGGGTTTCCTCTGTGATGGCATACATCGTTGTAAAAAAAAAAGAAGAAACTACCGGTACCTCCCTTTCAGGTAACTTTTTCCATTTTGGGACTTGGGACCAACAGAGGTTTTCAGCAGGTAAGTGGCTTAGAACATTTAGGGGGGAAAAGTATTTAATAAAGCAATTTGATAAGATGCAGTACAAGAATGGCTCATTAGCTCATATCTCTAAGAAAAAAGCAATTTGTAGAGGCATACAGAAGCCTGATGGGGCATTTGTTTCATTTGTATCTGTTGATAAAAGATGTGATCATTTTCTCTTGTGTTTTCACTCTAACTTCATTATTGCATGCTACTTAGTGCTGTAATTGAAGAGGTATACTCTCTAATGAGGCAAAGAGAGTCTGCTGCTATTCTCTGATTGTTCAAAACTGATTTGAAATCTCATTAGCCTGCTGGTCTATGTGCACTTTTGAAGGTCAATGTAATGCCAATACAGCATGTCAGCAAAGGTGAGGTCAGGAGGATATTTTATGTTGTAATAGGTGTGATTCTCATGATTCCCAGTGTGCTTGGCAGTGGTGGGAAGTGCTAGTTACAGCTGTTGTTCGGTCCGGCTGGTTAACATATAAATTACCTTTTTTTTTCACAAGCCATTCCACCATGACGGAGTCAGCCGAAGCCGTAGCAGCCGATGTGACCAGCAAGAGAAGTGTTATCATTGAAATCTCAAATGTCACTAACAACTACTGCCTCATCAACCCCAGGTAAGCCCTGACTGTGTTGGAGTCATGTATTTTCAGCCTTGTGAAAAAACTTATTTTACTGATCCAAAATAAATATGTGTAATGTATGTTCCCATTTGTGTACTGGTTAGGGTGTACCTTGAAAATGGGGATACATACAACCCACCTCAACCCACAGTGCGCCCTCTAAAGACAGAGGTCTGCACTTTCACCAAGTCCAGCGGAAAAGCAACCGGCAGCATTGGTGTACTGACCTACGACCTTTTTGAGAGGTCAAAGAACGACTACATTGAGACTCTGGCCATCATGTTCTCAGTTCCCTGGGACTACAACCTGTACAAGAACTGGTTTGCAGTGGGCATCTATAAAAAGGGTCGCAACTGTGATAAGGATTTGTACAAAGAAATGTACTACGAGAAGAACCAGCATGAGCATGGGTTTGTCAGGGAAGAAGCCACTGGGTCAGGAATCAATTATGTGGGCAACTACCTAGATATTAAGGCCACCATGGGTCCCTTGGGCAAAGCCATCATGAAGGTCGAGGTGTGGGATAAGCTTTTCACACCCATGAACCAGCAGGCGTACTAGAGACCCCTCCTCAGCAGTATTTCTGTCAAGTGTCGCTGCCGCAGAATTCCTCCCTCCACCTCAAGCTTTTACCTGGCAGCCTGTTTCTAATACAGTCAACACACATGATTGAACAGATGTATTGTTGCTGACAGGTGTCTGTATACCTGGGTATTACCCTTCAGTAAATCTGCTTAAGATCAGAGTGTAGTTTGTTTATAAATCCAGGCAGCAATAACCCCCCTTTATAGCCGAATCCTCTGTCTGTTTCAATAGCATCCGGTTTTAAAATGGTCTCTTTAGAAATGAAAATCAAAGAATGACTCACCAGAGGAAGAGGGCACATAGCTTAATAAAACACACTGAGAGCTCGTCTGTATTTACCTTGACACTGTAGTCTGAGGAATAAAATAAACCTTTTTGCTGAAGCTATTTGTGTATGTCTGTTGATTGAGCTCAGAGAAGGGGAAAGTGCTTAAAAAGAAATAAGATTGAAATATTTGAATACAAAATTAGTTTTTTGTGTGCAAGCGTGCTATCCAAAGCTTGCTCATTGTGTTTGCAATGGATTCAAAAGGATCACTTTGAAGTGAAATTTTTATTTGAACAGAATCAAAGGGTGCAATTTCTTTCCCATATGGGTTGTATCAGAGCAGCACAGGGACACACCCGTTCTCATGTTACCCAGCATCAAAGCATCTCCATCATTGCTAATACTGTATTTACAGTGCACCAAACATCATGTGAAAAAGACGCTAAGCACATTTTACAGAAGTTGGTTTACCATGCATCATATTTAAAGTGCTTTTGTATGCAACATGTTATATAAATGATTGGCATTTTGTTCAAAATTAACATTCTATGTGATTTTTCAGAAGATATGATGACACGATGTTTGCATCTTTTCTGTGGTCTCCATAGATGTTGTGGATTTCTATTAAGATATCCCATTCTATATATATATTCTATATTGTGAAATAGCAGTAAGGACAACAGAGACTAAACATATCCGATCTCTACAAACCGGTTTTGCAGTAAATATTTCTTAAATAATGTCTCCATAAACACCTAAATGAAAACAAATAGTAAATTCTTGGCTAAATAAAACCGTGTGTCTTTACAATCTCTTTTAAGAGACTCAGCAGAATAGTATTTGTACTCACATTTGTGAGATAAATAAATCCCTGCTTTGCCATCCTGGCAGAACCGGAGGGAACACTAAAACAGAAGATATTATGCAGATATTGTTCAAAACACTTTCACCGGTTCATTTTTATGAACTCAAGGAGAAAATGAATAGATACACCTGCTTTTTCTGCGATTATGATCTCGGCAGGGACTTTGAGGTATAGTGGTGATTAAGACCGGAATGGATTTAGGTGAAGACCCTAATATTATTACTGCTCAGCAACTCATTACATTTACTAAAAGCTTTATAATTCTTTAATTGAGGAGGAATGACAATCTTGATTTGTTATCTCGCCGTTAAACAACTTGTTTTGCAGTAATTGCACAGCCAATTTTGTGTAGATAGTCATTAACCTCAGGAAAAGATGGGGTTCTAAGGCAGGAGGCAGTATATCAGCTCTCAATTTACATCGCAGGCAAAGTTATCTGGTTCCCCCGATTGTATTTACAATCTCAACACTGCATTCCTGATTCTGTTTTCCCGTTAGATTCACGATGCTTTTGCTGCATTAACTGTTCCTCCCACAAAGAAGCCCAGATCAAAGGTTTTTGCTCACTGTCACCGTAGCATTTGCATAAAAGCCATATACTAAACTGGGCCTGTTTGGGCTCAATCCCTGAAGCACTGTCGAGTAGTGTATTGGAGATATGACACAAGGTCCCTATAAACAGATGGGGACACAAAGCAGAAACTTTTGTTTGTCACAGCTTTAAAATGGGGATAAGTTCCCGCACATTCCTTTCAATCTCTCCTCTGTGTTTACTATACCTGCACAGAGGTCTTCTGTCATATTTTGTATTATATCGTTTACTGCGTGTGAGTGAGTGGGTGCTTTTGTGTTTGCACACATGGACCTGCACATGCAGAGGTGGATATTTTATATCAAATACATTGATTTGTGCATTATGGGGATTTGTATTTAGCAAGTCAGAAAGAATCTTTCAACAACAGAGTAAGATGAGACCTCTTAAACTGGAAACAAAAGATATGTGAAACATTTATTTTCCTGTGTGGATAAACTCAAGATGCTCAGCATTTCTGGAATGAAACCGTTGTTATTTACCACCAAACGGGAAAGAATCTAGCTCTTTTTCATGGTTAAAGCTTCTGTCAGAATCCTTCCAGGATGTTAAGAGAAAAGGATGAGCAGGTGCACCACCAAAGTTAACACACTGGCATGTCTTTTCATTCGCTAAAAATCTGCTGATCACACTAAAACCACAGTAAGGCTCCAGTTAAACCCACTGCACCAAGATGAGCATAAGTGAATAAGAACACAACTGAAATCCTGGAAAGCATCATTTTGCAAAGAAATGTTTCAAGCCTGTTACAGCCTTTTTCAAATTTGGAATCATCTTTACTTGGTATTTTCTGTATTCCGACTAGTTTTCTTTGTTCAACTGGCACTGTAGTTTTCATGCTATGAACAGAAAAATGTTGAAGAGTGAAGTAAACACAGCAGCATGAATCTCCTCTCCCTGTTATCATCACCACCTGCCATCAAGACTGCACAGTGGCACAGTCTCACTTCAGAGCATTAAAAAAGTATTCAACATTTTAATTTGTCAGACTCTCAACAGAGCGGGGCTGATGAACACAAAGCTCAGAGTGCAATAACCGAGAGGGTGAGGTCATAAAATGTATTTGCATTAAAGGTTCAGCCTCTAAGTTTGTTTGAATTTCACTTATTCTATCAGCTTTGAAACTAAGCCTACAGTTCATGGGAACTGTATTTTTTATTGGCTCAAACTGGGAGTGTCTAAACAGACCTGCAAAATGATTGAATTTCAATAACCGGCTGCCTTTTAGCAGCCAAATCACTGCGTGCTCATGGCCAACAATACAATCAACAATAAATTACATATTCTTCTCTCTCAAAGTGAATAAAACTACTTAAAGAGGTGCAGTTTTTGAGTGCATTCAACTGCAAAATATGTTCTCAAAGACTGCCATCTAGAGGCCACCTTTGATATCAAGTGCATTCACACAATTTACAGTTTTTAGTTTTTTTATTTAAAGCTTTTTTAAAAAATGTTGGTCAAAATATATTCTAGACTGTACAAATTACATTTACATTACATGTAGGCATTTAGCAGATGCTTTTATCCAAATCAGGAGCAACTGGGGGTTCAGTGTCTTGCTCAAGGACACTTCGACACATGGACAGGAGGAGCCCCACATATACATATAATAATAATATAATGATACAATCAGAGTGTTCAAGAATCTGTAAAGAACTGGTTTTAAGCAGAAAAGTTGTCTCAGCAGACAGTGGTATCACCCTGTGTCTTCGACTGCTATTCCTGGCTCCAAACAGGTCTTGACGTCCAGCAGGGCCTGGTGCTTTGGAAAAGTTCACTCTGTGGCTGTCAACAGGCGCTTGCAGCCCCGTCATCTGAGCTCAATTACAGGTCTCAATCTCCGTCAGGATCCCCTCCAGAGAGCCTACAAGGGTAAAACAATAAAGACAGATATTTTCAAGCTACGCTGGAGTTGCATTGTTCTGCATGTTTGGTTTGTTTTTCAAAGGTTCTGTGGGTCATATTTCGCAGACTTCATAAATCCTTCGGACGAGATGTGAGGGTCAAAGGTCATGTTTTTCCTAGCAGGCTTCGGATATTGTCTCATCATGTTAGTTTGTTATTTTGGAACTTCTCATCATGCAGCATGGCAGAGATGTCAGATGTGTATCATGTAACAATGCCAATAACTTGAGGGAGGACACTGAAAATGTTCTCTACAGTACATTATAACAAGAAACTGACCTCCCATGATGCTTCTTTCTTAATACTTCTAAGGCTGTACAACCGGTGAATCTTCTCTTAAAATGTCTATTTGTAACATGACGCAAACCTAATTCAATTCCATTTCCTATCGTATTAAACCATCCAAACATTTCAGCATTTAGGCATTATGTTATCACCCCTATAAATATTAGACTAAAGCTATGTGACAACTTAATTTGACCAGGGCACACACTAAGTTAATGTATGTAAATTACAGTACGTGAGCAGTAATCGACAGTAATGTTTCATGGATTTTTTTTTTTTCATCACCGTAGGATTCAACATCATAATGCAAACATCCACTCCTTGTTTGTTTTTCTCACGAATACATTTCTCAGGATCTTCATCAACCCAATAATGTTGACCTTCACAGGTTGGTGCAGGTCCTGCTCCTTTTCCATCATCAGAACTGAAGAATGCTTTGTACGCATGATTTGTACTTATTTGAGTTTATCCTGACTGATCGAGCAGAAGTCACCTGCTGCCAGCTTGCTGTCATCCAGCTGAAGGGTCAGCTCTGACATGGCAGTGCCAGCTGCCTGGATCTCGCACAGCAAAGTAATTACTCATGTCACACTGAATGACTCGCATCAATGGGTGCAATCTTTTAATTTTCATCAAGTCTGGCAGAGGTCCAGTTTGCAAGAGCAACAATAAACTAGTTGGTGAGAAAAAACACATTTTTAGGACTGAAGATATCTATAAATCCGATTAGATATCAATAACTTATCAATAACTTGGCATAGGCTCCAGGAAGTTGACCCTCTCTGGCCAGCTGTGGAGGTTGACCAGCTGTCGTTGATGCTGCTGAATGCTCCTTCATATGAAGCAGTGAAGCTGACACTATTATTTCCAGAGCCAGAGTCCTCAGTCACATAGTAAGTCTGCCAAAGGAAGCAGCAGTTGATGTACAGATGCCCTTACCCGCTGTCCTTCCAACCACTCTGCCAGATCTCTGGGACATGACAGACCATCGGCTCCCACAGTGAGAAGAACCAGAGGCCCTGTCAGAGCCTCCAGAGCCAAAACCCACCAACCTGCAACTAGAGACACAGCTGCGGCTCGCGAGTGTGCTAACTACTGCAGACAGAGGAAGAGCTCAGGTATGAGACTCAGTTCCAGAAATATATATCCATGTATGCATGAGTGTGCCATATATTTCTCATATCTAAACTTAATTAAATCCACTACGTGCAGGATTGTCAAATACTGGTGCTCTCAGTGGAGCAAAGACATGCTGTGGCAGGCAGCAATGACAAAATAAAGTAATAAAACGACTCAATTTTTTGTATTTTGGAACAACACGACTTTTTGTCATCATCCCCATTATAGCATTAAGTTAGAATAAAATAGGTGTATGATTGGTGCTTTTGCAAAGTACAAGAAACCTAATTAAACTTTTTTATTTTAGATCAATATTTTGAACATATTTATAATACATTCACCAAATCACATGCATCTACTCAATGAGTTTGCTGTCAATAAAAGTCAAAAGTTCAAAAGTATTCTTGAATAATTTTTTCCCATATTTTTCTAAAATGTCAATTAAAACTTTGTCCGACAACAACATAAATCTGAGGACTGCTCCATTGTCCATGTCCAGCCCCACAGCATCAAGTCAACCCACTTCTATGTCAGCACAGATCATTGAAACTGAGGCCCATGGGAGCGTCTTCATATCGGCTGATTATACAAGTTGAGGCATCTCAAAATGTTATGTAATTGTGCTGTGGCATAGCTGAGGGGCTGGAAAATAACCCATTGGCCTCATATACTGCTTTGAAGGATTCCTGGTGCTGGCATACTTCATAGAACAGTTGCAGATGATCTATCCAAGCAATGTTGTATTATAAGCTTTTACAGCAACTGACATTATTATTTTCTCACTTAGATTAGAAGAAATATATGGAGATTTTATTTATTTTTTTACAAATATTTCTCCTTATATAACCAATTTAAATTGTATTTTTAAGTATTTACAGGTTAAATACTAAACTCGTGATTTCACGAAAGATACCACCATGGGGCAAAGATACAGAGCGATGTGACGTCAGAGAGACAGGTGCATGTTTATTAACAACGGCCTGCCCCAGCCAATAAGAACACATCAACAGAGGCTGTGGAACAAATCGCACGGACTGAGGTAAGCTAGTTAATGTAGCCTACTTTCTTCGGAGTCATAGCTCAGTGAAACTGTAACACATAAACACATGTTTAGATTCAGTGTGACTTACACATTCCGAAAATATTCCTCCATGGCAAATAAACGTCCAAACATCCACTTGGGAAGAAAAAAAACGCCCCTCCAGAACTTGCCTGAGAATGATCACGTTTTTACGTTTTCTTCAGTATCAACGTAATACAGTAATAGTTGTCTGTACACCCACGGGCACATTAAAAAGGGGAATTGTAAATAGTTAATTTGGTATAATTTTAATAGTGCCAGTTTGCCAAAATGTAAACAAATATAGGCTTTAAAAAACACTGGCGCTGTAGTTGCAGTCCACAGCTAACTTGCTCTCTCCATGGCAACACAAGCTACTTCTTTGAGTGAGGCGGGGGGCGCATGGTCAGACATTAAACCGGGTCTGTTTCCAACAACACTGTGGCCGTGAACCTAATGTTAACATAACTTGACATAGGCCTACTAAGGAAATACAGAAGCTAAGTAAATTAATTCTAAACTGTTCACAGTTTTTTTCCGTTCTCCCTTGACTGCCAAACCATGCTGAATGCCAGGCATATTTTATCTATAAACTAGGCCCACACCCAGGCTGCACTGATAGCTGTTTGCCTGTATACAAAGATGAACTGCAGTGGGTCAACAAGAAGTTATTGTGATACCACTGTAACTCAAGAAAAATAATAATTTTGAGTTAAACTTTTTTTAATATTACTTTTTTTTAGAGATGACATGCTTGTTGGTGTTGGTATTAACACTTGAGTCATAAAGCAGTTCGTCACTGTATCACATAAAACCACTAGAGGACAAGGTTTCCTGACTGAAAACAAACTCTAGTAGCTAACTGACCTTGGACCTTGGGTATTTGACTTGTAGACTATACTGAACTCACGTGTAATGTAATGTAATGTGACTTATGTATGATTCATATTTTTTTCACAATCACATCTTGCATAATGGAATCAGAAATGGTTTCTGGCCTGCTGTTACAATAAAGAGTAACACAGAATTGGCTGACATCAGAAGGGGGTGGGGACGAGGATGACCCGACATCTAGAGGGGAAGAAGGTCACCAAACACACTTTCCCACCCAGCCCTGCCAGACACACACGCATACACACAAACCCAGGCCCGCCCTGCAGAGTTGTGTTTGCCAGATGAGGGTGTGATACATGACTGCTGTCACTGCTTCCTTCGCTACATCGGCATTGCAACTGCACCACAATATATTGTGCTGCATACTAAAGATACTGTGAAACCTGAGGCACAAAGCAGTGCCATCTGCACTGTACTCAAGGGAAAGGAGTGTTTAATCAAATACTGACAAAGGTTAAAGGGTACTTTTGCCTGATGATTCTACAACTCTGTTAATGTATCCTTGTGAACAAGAGCTGAACCGACTACAGTCTGCTTCTTTCATGTTATGGTCGGCTGAAAAGGACCCAGTTTCTGAAATCATGTGATGATTTACCAAAAAATAAGCAACAGCCAAGAATCCAACGGTAGATTTAATTGTATAAAATACAAAAAAGCTTATAAAAATTCATAAAGTACTTGGTGTGAGAGAAGGTAGAATGCGCTCTCTCAGACGGTACAGTAAGTCCATTAAGTCCTGACAATGGCGGAAATATAACACAGTACATAAATACACATTTTGTTTCCAAATGTAAAAGCACTTACAGTGGCTTTATCGTCATTCACAGCTAAACAATACACAAACACATTATGATGATTCAGGCGAAAGATAACACCTTTATCTTCCTGTCATTGCTCAGTGTTTATCACTATGCTGCACACACAATTTAAACCTCTTTTTGTCTGAAATGGGTGGAGATGTTAGAGAAAGTTGCTTCAGTTAGTTCATCATGGGGATGATGGGGATTTCTTCCTGTTAAAAAACAGACAATAGCAGGAAAGACATGCATTGTGTCCCATCTGTAACCTCTGATCCCAAACCTTACATATGCTATGACTCACATAGCCCGATCCATGCATCAGACTAACTATACTCATTTTCCTGTCCTCCCTTTACGCATTAAGAGGACCCTTTTCATAGAACAGACATGGCACATACCTGTATCCAATTCAGACTTAAAAGCAGTTAAGGTTGCATGTGTCCTCTGCATACAAACTGTACATTGTCTAATTAGTGGCTCAAAGCAGAGTTAAGTTTAATCAGCAGCAAAAGAAATTACACAAGACTTCAGGAGTTCAGCAATAAAAATGACCTTGTCTTTTATCAACACAACTGCTGTGCAACATAAGGAGGAGTTTCAACACAAATATATTTTGCCTTTACCTCTGCAAGCTCCAGAGCTTTTGTTATCATAACCCTGAATCATGTGTTTCTCCAGCAAAATATCCAGCTCTGCTTTCTGAATAGTGTGAGTAAATCGGACAAGTTCAGACCTGGAGTCGGCTGGTTGAAAACTAAACTTTAGTCACAGTACGGTGCGGGGATTTATAATATCATAGGTGTTATCACAGTGAGTCTCTGGTAACATTGCAATAATTACGATGCCGCTGATTGTGACATGCACTCTATCAGCGTCATCTTCTAGATAGAATTCCTCTGCTTTGTGAAGCGCAGGTAAACTTCTCAGAAAGATTCAGTCCTCTGCAAGGTCATTGGTGAGATGGAAGCGCAGCAGCGGAGTATGCGTTAATAAGCTGTAGTCCTCAGGTTGGGGATAGCAGGGAGCACGTGGGTCAAAAACACGATCTTGAGATTCAGGATTTTCACAAGCTGCCATCCCCATTCTTGGTCTTGAGCACCACTAGGCTAACCATGATGGGGATCAGGCAGATGGGTGTTATCACAAGGGCAAAGACGATGACTGGTGGTGGGTCGCTTAGCTCCTCTGTGGGACAATCCTTGAAAAATCTGGAGTGGATGTCCACAAAGGTCTTTTCCACCAGAGGGTTGGGCCATGGGATCAGAAGACAGTCAGATATCTCCTCTGTGCAAAGGCTTAGGTTACTATACAAACTGCAGTGTGGAGACAAGGTGTGTGTAAGATTATTCAGACACAAAACAGACAATATTTTTAATGTAAAAAAGAATTAAATGCAAATATAAACACACACTACTCACCCAGTCACATTACCCCAAACACACCGGTCACTGTTTAGTGAGTCCATTGCATTCTCAAATGTCTTGATGCATAGATGGTGAAGCAGAAAGGAAAGGCAACCCATTGTGTGTGTACCATACAAATCATAACAGAGGTCGCAAAAGTCCATACAATTGTGAGAATTATTCCCACAAGCTGCATCAATTAAAGAGTTAGAAAGGGAAAGAGTCAAAAGGAAAGAGAGAGACATTGAGACCGATTAGAAAATGACAATAAAGATGTGTTGGACTTTCGGTTGGATCTTCAAAAGATCTTCATTAAATTCCTTATTCACAGAATGATATAAGGTGGTATGGCTACGTGTGGTTATAAAGTTATGTCACCTACCAAACGACAAGGGAGAATCTCCGTAAGTGGCATCTAAAACAGAAAAATCACCAGACAGCAATTTAGCCCTTTTTAATTCAGTGCATTAAAGACATGCATCCTAGCAGATTTTAATGCAACAAGTATTTTTGTCTTTTGTAGCTCATGAGTTCCTTCACACGTCTAGTACTGCGGCAGGCATTTGCAGCTGTAGAAGGGAGACCACACACTCACCGGAGAGAAAGGAGAAGAATACCCCCATGAAACCAAGCGCTCCCGTCATGTCAGAAAAAATGAATAAAGGTACGTTTTCCCCAACTGATGACCATGTGTAATAAACCCAAACTTCTTAGACTGTGTACAGCAAGGCATAACAGGAAACCCGACAGGATGGAAGAGACGCAGTGTAACCTTCGGTTACCAGATGTCCAAACAATGTTACCCGCGGTTACCAGATGTTCTTCGAAGATCTGTCTGACGGCCCTGCGCCTTGGCAGCAGCTCTTCCCCTCTCTAACACACGTTTCTTTAGGATTTTCTTCCTCTTTTAAAGGGGTGGAGGCAACAAAGATTGTCCTCTCTATTCTCCCAAATAAAAGGGAGCACACCCAAGCAGGGCTGGACTCACATCTGAAAACCCTTTACTCTTTAACTCTTGTTCTGCTTTTTAGTCTCAGTTTCTCACAGTCGAAGGGCTGGCCAGCTCACAGCATGTGATTTATTTGCCTTTTGGGCTGCCTCTGCCAAATAGGAAACATAAGTAAACATTTAGGGCTTAGAGTTTTGGGGTGGATGTAATCATGACTCTGCAGGGTGTGCTGTGCAGACAGCCATGATTTCATATTTAGGTTAATTTGACCAAACCTGAAAGAAGTTGTTAGTCAGAGCTGACCAGCTGTTTAAAAGGCCAACTATCTGTACACACGTAGTAGTAAAGACAACAAGCTGACATATCCACCACAAGTGTGGGAAACTTTTGTTTTTCATGTCATGAGGAGCTCGTGAGTGTGCTACATCTGTAACGTAGTTGTTTCTCATCGTCACCATTCACCACTTTAAAGAGCAGTGTGAGGGAGGAGGTTCCATTGATGGAATGAAAATTGAAATGTATGGCTTATGTTTTCTCACGACCAACTTGTTCATTTATGTCACTGAGTCCACATGTTGGGCCTCTCACAACATCTGTTTGCCGAGCAGCATTTTGATTTAGTAATGACATCAGGAAATGTGTCTTTTCAGTAAAGGAGGAGCTCAGAGTTGGGGGGAGTTGGCAGGGGGAGGAGGGGGGACAGTCAGGGGAAAGAAAAAAAAAAAGGAAGGCACAGGATGAGGAACAGTGAAAGGGGCGCTGCTCCAAAGTTCCAGTTGTTTCACAACCTGGAGTTCATGCGTTGATCACAGACGTTGCATGGGGTGAATGACGAACAAATTCAGGAAGTTGAGCCATGTGGGGGCTGCTTATAATGAGGTTTAAGTTAACCTTTAACCTCAAACTATTATGGGCCTTGTGTCTACTGCTGTGGACTCCTCACTGGTAGAGACCTCCTCAGGAGTTTGTCTTGGATTCTCATGATAATACACACAAGGAGATCTTGGCAGAAACCAGGATCTCGGAGTTCTGCTTTCTGTGTTTGTCAGATCCAGGCCAGGCAATTGAGTCAAAGGAGCTGATCCAAAACAATCACCCAGTGGACACAAGTATAGAATCACTATTTGTAACAGTAAAGTATAGAACATGTAAATAGGACTCGTGTATTTCTGCTAAATTATTAATTAAATAAAAACCTGTCCATTTGCTGATTCAATTTGTTACACACAGACATGTAAGTGACAACCTTTTATAATGTTTAATAAAGCGTGTAAACTTACTGTCAGTCATCATCTTTGTAGAGTGATACCCTGCTGAGACATTAGATCAGGTTAGTCAAAGTGTTTGTGATCAAGCATGAGATGTTATATATATTTTTCTTTAAAATACACATACCTACTGTTGTGGTGGGTTGCACCGCTAAGTTTTCATCAACCAGACACAAAACTGTTGTGCATCCTGCTGTAAGAGAAATAAAATAATGGGAGAACTGAATATTGAAAATAAGATGTAAAGTCAAAAACGCTTACGTACAATTTGTAACGGGAATTATTAGACTGAAATCTGAAAGATAATCCTGTACGTACACATTTCATAACTTGTGAAAGTATAGGAGGTAAAGGAAATAACAAGCAGTAAGCTCTGGGGAGTGAACAGGTCAATGCATCCTCCCTTTGTCTGCCACTGCTTTGAGGAAACCATAATATATAAAAATAAAGGACATTTAAAACTTAATGTCTTAATGTAAAACTCTATGACCTTTAAACCAAACTGTTTAAGTATAAAACTCAATCATAAGACTCGCTAAGCTCCTTTCTGAAAGCCACTCAATCACAGAAAGCCCCTAAGCATTCCTCTTGAGAGGTGAGATAGAGGACAAGTAAAGAAGTTATATCATAAGAGTGAATAAATGGACTGTGTAAATCCTCTACTTACCCCAGATGAGAAGAGTCACAAAACACCCAGAAAACATGAGTGAGAAACTCCTGCCTGTCATTTTGCCTGACAATGCTCTGTCTGTCTTCCCTGGTGGGTAGGAATTACATATCTCAACTTTTTTTGCAGGAAGGCTCTATAAAACAACAGGAAGCCCTCATTTCCTAGGATGGGTGGATTCACACAACGAGACGGAGAGCCTCTGATAAGGTTAGAACTACTGTGTCCACTGGTGAACCACCATCACTCTCTCTCTCCTTATATACTTCTTTCTCTCATCCCACCCTCTGTTTCCAAACAGAAAGAGATAAGTTGGGGAGAGCCCCACCCGCTCTTTTTCTCTCTCTCGCTCTTTCCCTCTCTTTGATTAATACTTTTTTCAATACAAGCAACATTTAGACGTCAGTAATGGGTTCACACACCACATGGACTAATAGCATGTGAGCCGTGAAGCAAAGCCAACTCACAGCATAACAGAGATGCATGGTTGTTAATCGCAAGTCAAAGGCAACTATGAATGGGGTTTTTTTATACAATGGTTGCAGTTAATGAAAGCACAAACAAAATTCTGTAAGACATTTTAAAAGTGTTCTCAGCTGACTTAGCATTACAGTCCTGTTTGATGGTTGGATGGCCAGTAAAAGTATAAAAAATGATGCAGAACCAGATATATCTTTTTTTATTTCACACATTTTTCTTCCAGTTTTGTCAAAACTTGGTGCCTACATTACCCACAATGCAACTGGACCACAGTTCAGTCCGAGTGTGTTATGCTAGTAGTGGCTAAAAGCTACAAGCTGCGAGCCTCAAGCCGAGATGAGGAGCGGGTCACAGAGATCTGGTGGTGATGCAACTCCACAGCCCCTGATTCTTAAACTTCCCAACCAGCACTGCCTCAAGTGATGTCACTTGAGGCAGCTCCCTCTGAAGCCACAAAAAGCCACAAAAGCATTTTTCACATATGTAGTTTCAGTCGTCCACAACACCTGTAAACAGACTTTAATGTGTAAAATTGGTGCAGTTCCCCTTTAATGTGCTGTCATTGGGGACTACACTTTACAGATGGTGTTTTTGTTGCTGTAGAGAATTAGATTTATCACTGGTGGTGAGTAAAGATGTCGGTGACAAGCGCCCCCCCCCCACTACTTCTGGATCTGACGTCACACTGAGCTTGTGTGGTAAAGGGAGGCAGCAGGGATCTCCAGTGTAACAGTGATGCACATCTACACGTCACTGAAGGATCTTTCTCAGCTGCTGGACTTGGGAGTGAGCCAGTTATAGCTCAGAGCCAAAATTGCTTCCACATTTTATTTGAAATAAAGAAAGCCACTCTTTTTTCATGTAACTGACTGAATAATAAAATCCCACAACTAGACGCTTAAATACGTCTGCAGCAGACTTTCAGTGTGCGTGAAGTGAAACAGCTGAAAGGATTTGCCTGCGAGGAAGAAGAGATTAACACATTTCAAATGTTCTCTTGAGAGAAGGCAGAATAAGTGAAAGTTTACTTGGCACGTCTGTCTTCTATGAATAAAAAGTCTGTTCGTATTTTATATTACTATGCCTTTATAGGTGACTATTTCATCAGCTACTTTGTGAATCTTTTCTTCTCCAGGCTTTGTCACAGATCATTAAAGGTACAACATATTTTAATATTATATTAATATTAGTTCCACAATGACAGACGCCAAGACAAACACAGATTTCCTTTGCACAGAATTAAAAACTTCCTGCAGATAACGGCCTCATTCCCCAGCTTTATCTTTCTGTTTGTGCTCGCTAATGTTTGACAGTTTAGTATAAACATGGCACGGGCTACTTTAAATACCTCTGTAGACACGCCAAACATGCTGTTTCATCTGAGATACATTTTCTCACTGAATGCATAATTAGTAACCAGGAATGCACAACATAAACAGCAGCAGAACCAGGAAGCAGAAAGGATCAGCAGCAGCAGTGTGATCAGAGAACAACACTCTGAGGCAGTCATGTTGGTACGGCATGATATCAGATAGAACCATGTCAAGTCTTTTCTTCACCCAAATAAGATGTGTATATCCAGTATAAACGTGTTGTCATAGGATGAAAAGTAGCTGAACAGTGCCATCTTGTGTGCCAGAGAAGAAGCTTGTCTGTGATTTCCTTTTACCCACTAAGGGTTTATTTTGAAGAAATACTCTGTTGGAAATATGAACAGAATAATAAACATTCAAATCTTTACGTCCTGTCGGACGTGATGCAGGGTTACATTTTACTGTACATCCCTAAACTGAAATTTGACTTATTGCCCTCATTCACAACACTGAAACAAACAATTATAAATAAGTTAATAAAGAGCCACGTTTCACATCAAAGATTAAATAAAAAGTTCCACATATAAAATAGTAAATTAAATTTTGAATTAAGTTCCCTGTTTTAAGGTCCATCTTCCTAACCAGAGACACATTAAAGATGAGGATTTTAGAGCATTCATTTTTTTGTAGTCAAGGAAACAGTCTTGAGGAATGACTTTCACGCTGTCACTTTAAATCGATGCAAACGTGAAGCTGCTCCAAAGAGTGAAAATAAAATGCTGATGTGTTTATTTCTTACAGCAAGGTGAGGTTTACAGTCGGTATACTTAGTCAGAACAAGAAAACTAGTCTCATGGAGCAGGTGCTGATTTTACAGTCCGCTCAGAGAATGTTATATTGGCTTTTACTTATACAGAGTAAAGGTGTTGCATGTGCCTCTCAAAGGAACATATTTATGTTACAATCAATGTAAGCATCAGAGACACGAGCCAGACCATGTTAAATGTTTGAAATCATTAAGAATCACATTATATAAAAGGTAAACCAGTATGTGCTTATAATTGATTCATTAGGAATGCACTTGGTGGCTATTAGCAGTTAATTACGTGTTAATGGATGAGCCCAACATTAACATGTGCTCTATTGATCTGGTATGCCTACCACCAGTTTGTTTTCATGTGGCTTGTAAAAGGATGTGATGTTGGTGATTCTGTTTCACTTTTTTTTTTTACCACGATCTGTGAAAATATAATAGTTTTATCTAGAGGTTAAATGTTTCTTTAGGAATGCTTCATAAACTGTGGCTTTAAATGATGTTGTTCCTTCTACTCATCAGGACGGACCTTTCCAAAAATTCAAAACCAAACCAAAAACAGCTTTGTTGTGTTTTCAACTTAAACTGTGTAAATGATCGAATTGTCTGTTTTACGTGGGGTACGTGCCTGCGTCAGTGTCCCGAGGACCCTTCCAGCTCGGTTTCAACACGGAGGATAACATGCGTTGGGTTCTCCCTGGAGGAGGAGTGCAGAACAGCTACTGAACTGTTTTCCATCCGATAGAACTCCACTGCAGGAGTTTTCAACTATCGATCATTTTCATTCTTAAACATTTTAAGTTTTTTTTTTTTTAATCTAGGCCTACACAATCGGGGTAATTAGTACTATTATATAAATATGTTTTCCAGTCTGTCTATTTGTTCCGCTTTTGCAAAAATGACTATAGGCTAACATTCCTGTGAGATTGCTTCATATATTTACGCTATTTTAAACATCGCATTCCTCTCCGATAGCCTGTTATACCGTCACGTATTTAGATGGCGATCGAGCGCTGTGGCCAGTTGCATCAGTTCCTGTGCGTGCGTGTAAATGGTTGTGCTGTGGCTGCTCCACGCTACTTTCTATTCCCAGGACGCAGAACAGTAATAAATCCTCCTCTGCTAGGAAAGGCTGTGATCATAATAAAGACGTCACCCTCCCGCTCGGGTTGGCTCGACCAAGCCAAGTGCGCAGCTATTTGTAAGCTACAACAACAACAACCTCCAGCACCATGCCCATGGATAACGTAGGGATTTCTCTGCGATCCCCTAGCCGTGCGGAGACGATCTCTGCGTCAGATCCATAGCAAAGACAGCCTTTAATTGTTCCGGATCGCTCTGCTATTAAAAAAACAAAAAACAGACAGGGACTTGATCGGGTTGCGGGTTCCTGTCGCAACAAATAGGACGCACGACGTGGATTTGAAGGTATTTAATAACTGCGACACTGGATGTAGAGGTAGACGTGCACACGCGTCCGCTAGAATAACGTGCTGTCATTGTGGTGATCGGTGCGCACGTCTTTAAAATATTCCACATTTAAATGGATACTGTAGCGCAGTGTGAACGGGGCTGCAGCTACAGGACGTAGCGCGCTTCATGGCTGTGGCTGAAACGTGTGCACGACTCGTAGTCTAAAAAAATGCACCACAGCAGTTGCCCGAGCTCAGTTTTGGCTTTGTACTTATTTGTGATCTTGTTTTAGCGCAGACAGGGAAGTTGATGTTCACTAAGGTGATTATGAAACATGGAAAAACTGTACTACGCACTTTTCTGCTCCGCTACGTATTGCTTTTCTGAAGAGGCACGCCCACTCCTGAGCAATGTGCATGCCCCGTGCTGTTGAATTAATAGAGACTTTACTGATTTGTGTACACATGATGAGTCTTGTTTGTTCATTATTTGGTCCGTGGACGTCCATGATTTCAAAAGGACCAACGGCAGTTTAAAGCACCCGTGTCGAAGGCATTTTTTTACATTAAAATGTCAATTTTGTTTTGCCAACAGAGGGGGGCACTCTTTCAAATACACTTCTAGTGAGGGTGAATGGGGAAGTTTTATGTCTATGAGAGGCAGAGGGGGAGAGTGTGTAAAACTGACTGTACATTCGTTCACACTACAACTATCAATTATGAGCAAACCAATACCTATTAGTTGTATTATTGCGATAGAATTGTGATAAATGAGTCCCACAGACACTTTGTAAAGTAAAGCACTGTAGGATATTAATGGAAATTACAAAGAAACTAACATTTGTCCAAAATACAATCATTCTTCTGGTAGTGTTCCCTTGCAACCCTTTAAACACCCTTTTGGGGATCTAAGAGGCTTTAGATCTGTTCAGTGGTCTCAGTACGTCATGACCCCAGTGATGGTGGACTGGTATGTCACATATTGGCTATCTCTGTCTTTTTAAAGAGTCATGGAGGAAACAGCTGCTGCAGGTCCGGCCCCTGGCACCTGTGCTGCCCCACCGACCCCAAGACCTCAGCTTTCCTCGTTTGCACCCTCCCACAGCCTGCTAGAGTGGAGACGGAGGGTCAAGTCTGAGTATATGCGCCTTCGCCAATTAAAACGCCTTAAAAAAGCTGAGGAGGTCAAGGTGGGTCACCTTAATTATTGCACTACACTTCTGCTTATAAAAAATCTAAAAGATGTTTGATTTGTGTGTGTGTGCTGGATGGTGGTGTGTGTACTTGCAGTAGGTGTGTGTTTTATATACAGCATTCACTGTGTATTTCTATGTGCATGTGACTCCTCCTCCTGTTTGTTTCTAGACCCTGTACATGTCAAACAGGCAAAAGATCGAACAGCAGACAAATGCCTTGAATGCAGAGTGGTCCAGGCTCAGAATTCAGTCCATCCCTCTGTCAACTTCTAGTGGAGCTGTTGCCAACAAGAAGGTGTGTGTGTGGTTTGCTAAAGAAAGTAAAATAATATCCATTGCAACACTTAACTTCACATACCATCCTGCCTGCACTGTCTAGCTCTGTCTTCATATTCCTGCTCAGGCTGCTCCGGCTAGTAATCAATCCATAATTACTCTTCACCGGCCCCAGTGTTCTGCTCTGATTCCCACCTGGCTGTCAGGTGCTACTACAGGACAAAGCTGAGCGCCACAAATGGATCATATGGTGGCCTGAAAGTGGGCTCTGGCCCCGTTGGAGCTAGTGAGAGCTTAACGGGATCTTTCCCTTTCCCACATCCTGTCAGGGCCCACTTGTGTTTACTGAGTTTATTTTCCCTGTTGTGTGTATCGAGCAGCAGGTGTATTCAATTAATAATAATTATACAACCCAACACAATTCTCTTACAGATGTGTACAGTGGAGTTTGGCTTCCCAGCATTCAAAGCGCAAGCCATTGCCATGAGACCACTATCAACAGTGGCAGGAATCCCCTTCATGTATTCCTGGTCGCCTCTGCAGCACAATTTCATGGTACGAAATAAACCGCATTGTGTTGTGGGTGATGCAGTTACAGTATTATTACAGGATCAGGAGCACACTTGATACATAATATTTTACTCATTTACCTGGTAGACATGATCTTCTGTGAGTTGATTAAATTCTAACAGTCGAGGGTTTGTGGAACATCCAAACCAGTTTGATCAAGCCAAAAGTAGGGTTTCCAAAAATATTTTATTCAAAATACCTCATTTTTACCTGCATAAGGTGGCGTGCTCACATAACATAGACACACACTGCTCCTGCAACACAAGGGCCATGTAAACAGTGTAAAGAATTTGTTACTTTGATGTTTTCAGCTGTAGATCCTCAAGAGCATGACAGATGGTGGTGTGACTTGCAACGTGAGCTGGTCGTTAATCTTTTTTGTTTCTTAGGTGGAGGATGAGACGTTCCTTCACAACATCCCATACATGGGCGACGAGGTGCTGGAACAGGACGATGCCTTCCTGGAGGAACTCATCGACAACTACGATGGTGTCCATGGTGACAGAGGTATGGGTTTGATGTTCTTTGTTGTTAAGAAGTCTGCACAGCTCCCACAACTATTTAAGAGACTCATTACCTTCTGACATGGTCATTGTTTCCCAGAGGGGGGGTTTATCAGCGACGAGATCTTTAAAGAGCTGGTGGAGGCCTTGAGCCAATACTCTGACCACGAGGAGGAGGACGAGGAGGAAGCGGCAGCTGCAGCGGTGGAGGTGACGGGGAAGAAGGAGGACGAAAGAGTGATGAGGAGCAGCTCAGTGGAGGGTTCAGAAGAGACCAAACCTAGTTCTGTGGCATTCATCAGGAGGAAGAGGAGGAGCACTACTGAGGGTGAGCGAGTCTTCAGCTGGCCTGTGAGGGAACAAGAGGGCTGCAGCGTGAACAAGGCTGGGACTGTTCCTCTCATAACACTGTACAGCTGCCATAAGCTCTCCCTGCACAGGCATTGTTTACTTTGAAGCTGCCTCTGTGTCCCTGCATGGTTACTGTGTGTGAGGGAACCTGTTTGTCCATGACACTGATATGGCCCAGCTCTAATTACAGAACATAATAACGTCTTGTGCTGCGCTTTATAGGAAACTCGGCTGTATACATACATGTACCATATACCACATAGTGATAGCACACCTGGCTACACGGTCATTATGCTACTGGTACACAAACACATCCATGGAGGAGGGTTCCATGAATAAAGAAAATAACACTGTTTTACAGCATGATTTTCGCTGAGAACATGTTATTGCTGACCGGCCTTGAGCATTGGGAACACTTATGTACCATTGCAAAATGTTTAAAAGAACATCTCGCATAAGCTTTATTTCTGAATCTGTATCGAAACCTGATGTGTGGATATAACTGGGTTATTTGTGTAGCCAACTGTGTTCTGTTCTGTCTCCCAAAGTGAGGGACTTGTCCAGCAGCAAGAAGGTCCCCAACGATAAGATATTTACAGCCATCGCCTCAATGTTCCCTTACAAGGGCACCATGGAGGAGCTGAAGGAAAAGTAAGAAAAGTGCAAAGAAACTGTGGATCTATGTGCACAATGCCGAACAGGCCGTTGCTTAGTGTTCACCATGGAGACGCAAGCTGTCAGGGAGGAAAGTAATAATGGCGGCTCCCTCTCAGGCTCTCTGACTCAAAGGAGCAGTCGCATCAGCATCTGAAAGAGCTTTACTTAGAAAGAAACATCTACAACTTTGAATGAGCATACTAATACTGTGGTAAAAGAACTGTACGCAGGTAATTTAATACTACTTTAACTCGCCCTGTCACCTCCACAGGTACAAGGACCTCTTGGAGCCCCCCTGCCCAGTGAAGCTGCCCCCCCTCTGCACCCCCAATCTGGATGGACCTTTTGCAAAGTCTGTGCAGCGGGAGCAGTCGTTACACTCCTTCCACACGCTCTTCTGCAGACGTTGCTTCAAATACGACTGTTTCCTCCACCGTAATGGCTTCATTTATGTTTATTGTTATTTCTCCTGCACATTCATTTAAGTTGAAGTGTATTGATTCCCAGTGAGAGTGTCATGAATACATTATAATTATACTATGACTTCCCAGCTCTTTTTTTCATGTCTGTATCTATTTGAGTACAGATGCTAACTACTAATCACCTAATGTGTATATATATGTTTGTTTGCATTATAAAGCTTTCCATGCTACACCCAATGTTTACAAGAGGAAGAGTAAGGAGATCCGGATGGAGACTGAACCATGTGGTGTAGACTGCTTCCTGTTACAGGTATCCCAAGCTCACTGTTATTTGCTTATTCATGGATTCTGTGCACTGTAGTACCGTTGTTTACTCTTTGTGGTTTTTCCCATCCCCTATGCTCTTCTGAAGAAAGGGGCTAAAGAGTTTGTGAATCAGAATATGTTACGATCACAGAGGTCTCGGAGGCACCGAAGGCAGCAGCGTCCCACCAGCTCCAGTTGTCCTGGACCGTCTGGGTCTGCTGAGGAAGGCAAAGAGGGCGAAAGTGGCCACGAAACCACCTCCTCCTCAGGTAGGAGTCTGATCTAACAGGATCTGGGTTTGGAGCTGCTTCGGAAACCACCAGGTGCCTTGTCTACTCCAGGCAGGTCATCTAAGGGAGGGAGTTTCTTATTTTGGAGTTTTTGTTTTTACTTTGACTTATTGCTATATATTGCCTAGTCTTTCGAGATTTCTCAGCTAGTCCAAAATAAATGTAAAGTCTGGTAATTCTGTCTTAAGGTTTCATACAGTATAGACAGTTATTTGAATGTGTTTTTGAGTCACTGTATGACTGAGTGGATGCATCATTTACCGTAACCTCCCCCATGTCCCTCCCTTTCTGGAAGGCTGTCTGATCTGGCTGACTGCAGCCCTTCAGGAAAGTGAAATTTGGCTCAAGATGATAGCTTTAAAATCATATCCTGCTCTCTCCTCTGTCTCCCTTTTTCCATCCCCTCTCAATATCAGCTCTCTCTTGCCAAGCAAAATAAACCAGCCATTAGTTTTGCATGCTTCAACCCCAATACAAACACTTTGTTTCCTCTCCCCCTCTGCCTACTGTGGTTTCTTTTTTGTGTGTTTTTTTTCATTTCTTTTGACATCTTGTGGTGAGCAGTGGTGCTTCCTCTTTATTGTCCACTCCTGGAACTCTCAGCTTGTTGTTCATCGCCATCAGAGCCCCACTGGAAGTCATTGTTAGTTTTGGAAACCGCTCATGCTCAGCCAGTGACTCAGCAAGACTCTCTTGCACGTGTTGAGATAATGTGGAAAAAAAACAGATTGTTGAGCAGATTAATAAAGATACTCTGTGCTGGAGCATGTGGCCACAGCAATGCTGCATTCAGCCTGTTGCCAAGCAACATTCAGCTCTCTGCTTCAATTTGTGGGTGTAGGAGCATCATCCAAAAAACTAAATCAAAGCCCATGGTCCCCTGTGTGTGTGTGTGTGTGTGTGTGTGTGTGTGTGCAGATAGATACACAAAAATCTCACCCAGAAATAGCCGCATGTGTGTTGGTGTAGGGTTAAATTAGTGCAAAGGATGTGTGCATTTGTGCATGCAGATAAAACACTGTCAAAAACCTTTTGCCAACACCAAGTAAAAGGAAAGTGTTTTGTGTGTGTGCAGCTGCATGTGTGTAGATTCAAAAAATATGAAATAAACCTTCTGCCAAGAGTATCTAGCCAGTGACACTAAAGTGTGTGTGTGTGTGTGTGTGTGTGTGTGTGTGTGTGTGTGTGTGTGTGTGTGTGTGTGTGTGTGTGTGTGTGTGTGTGTGTGTGTGTGTGT
>JAVQJL010093746.1:0-12999 GCA_036024295.1 Nannoperca obscura
TGTCGCCTAGTGCTTGCTCATGGTGGGAACGTTGGGTCTTTGTGTGTGTGGAAGTTGGTCTCGACTGGCTCCATGTGATTGAGTGCCCTGAGATAACTTTGTTATGATATGGCGCTATATAAATAAAAATTGAATTGAATTGAATTGAATTTATTTCCAGCCTTATGAGGACGTCTCATGTACTTTATTCCTTAACCTCACAGATCTTAACACTCATCCTAATCTCACACTAACCTTTATTCCACCCTTACCCTTAAGCAAATTCAAATACCAAAGAGATGAGGATCAAACATAATGTCTTCAATGTCACATTTTAAGATCTAAAACGCCAAAATGGTCCTCACAAGAATAGCAGAATAAACTCACGCAAATAAAAATAAAAAACCTCAACAACAAGGAAAAGCTTATTCATTACAGTTCATCTTCTGTTGCCACACAAACAAACAGTGGGATGATTTAGGATATCTGGCAGAGACTCTTACTGCTCAGCTTCAACACCATTTATGATAATGCTCTCACCACTGTGCTCCATGCGAGCCTTCATACTGCATGTGCACCACTCACTGGGATTTGTCCGCACTGTATATTGAGTCTCCCAGGAGCCATTTAACTACGCAGCCGCGAGTCCAGTGACTTACGTACATGTACGCACATGAGCAAGGACGTATGGGTAAGCGTGGTGGAAGAACTTCAAAACACATCTATTTGTTCTTTTTCTCTTTCATTCGACCTTCCTCCTCTTTACTTCATTATCTGCGATTTGGAAGATAAGGCCGTTTTATCTTTATAAATTAGCTAAAGTGACCTAGCGTATGGAACAATGGGGACGCATTCATCATAAGAAATGAAGTTGTGAAGATGAAAAATGCTCTGTTAACGGGACTGTATGTCATTGCTTCATTTGTGTCACGCATAGAGACTGTGTTTTTCCTGAATCATTGAAGAAGGTCTTATAGGGTCACTCCACTGATATTACACATAAAGTTCAGTTTACTATCTTTAAATATTCCCTCCAGATATGTTTGACAAATATAAATACTCCGCTTTGAATAATTTGCGTCTGATGGTGTTAAAAGAATATTTACTCCTTCTCCCTCTTTGAATAATCAAGAATCTATGAATATGCAAATCTTTTTTCATTTCAAAAGGTTTTAACTGCTGAAAGCAAGACGTAGCCTACTTCATTAAAAAGTCCATGCTCGGTTTATGTGCACTAGAAGTTGAGTTTCCACATGACTTTTGTGAAAGTTGCATACTCGAATATGATTGGCTCCAAACAAATCAGATTTGAGCCGAGCGCAAAGAAACTTTTTTCCTTCAGCAGATGGACCGGTGGAAACAGACTGCACATACATCATTCTGCACAGTGACGCTCAAACATCCAATATAAAAAACAATAAAGAAAACTTTATTTTTAATGGAGGGAGACTCAGGTTAATGTCTTCTGTGGCTCTGAAGGGATCTTTCTAAAGTTACAAAAATAACCCCAATGATCTCATCAGGGTTATCTAGGATTGGGCTTTTGGGATTGGGAACCTACAATCTGAACTACTACATGATAGATGGTAGATGTAGATGGACTGTGTAGAATATCTAAAGAAATAAGGAAGTGTTATAGAATGAAAGTAGGAGGCTAGGAGGGCAGCAAATAACTGTTATTTTTGATTACCAATTAATCTGCTGATTATTTTCTCAATCGTCAAGTCTATAAAGTGACAGAAACTACTGAAAACTATACGTAACATATTACCCAAACCCAAGGTGTTGCCTTTAAATTGCTTGTCTTGTCTCTTCAATAGTCCACTCAGAAAACCAGCAAATGTTCCCACTTGATAAGCTGCAACCAGTGAATGTTGTGTTTCTCTTAAAAGGGAAATAACGTTTCAGAGCCATTGTCATACTTCTGGCCATCCTTCCTTTTGATAATAATAAAATACTCGCCACAGCACCACTAACAACTGCTATATTGCTAAAATAAATAAGGCCAACAGGGCAAGAAACACAAGCTGTCACACCATCATACAGTTTACCGAACGGTTCAAATCATTTTTCAGTGTTCAAAGGACATTTATGGTGTTTTACCTCTATATAGAGTGGTTTACATACTCCAGCTGAACTGATGGCCTTTTCTTTTTTACAACCTGTCTGATTGCAGGACTTAGTTGTAACAACAACCACGTTATCACACCCCATAGCAACGGTGACAAAAACTACACAAATAAATTGTAATAAACCTAAACCTCCTTTAACCCTCACTTTAAGCCGCTGCATGCCTTTTTCAAAGTAATAACCTGCTAAATGAGCTTGGAGGATTATTGGTTCTCATAATGATAAAAGGGCAGGAAGACTTATGCACATGTCCAAGCAAACACTGACTCAGACACACACATAACATCACCCTGGAAAACTTCTCCTTTGTTCTAAAACGATGCAGCAGCTTTCACAACCATCTGGCCACTGACAGTATTTAACACACACACACACACACACAAGCTAAAACGCAGTGTCTTTGTGAAAAACACGCACATTCACACATACTTTGTCTCTCTCCTTCACACATACACTCGAACACAAATATGCATACCAGTGCTGTCTCCCTCTTTAGTCTCTGTCACATAAAAACAACCACAGCAAGTACACTTACTGTCTCTGCCCTGAACCGCAACCAAGAACGCACACACATATCCGACTAGCATTAATGAGATGTTTTGGTCACTTGTGTGTGTGTGTGTGTGTGTGTGTGTCTGTGCGTGTGTGTGTGTTTGGTGAGACACAACACCAGCCATACGGGGATCGGTGGAAAACTCCAGACTCGTATAAACAGCCTGCAGAGAGACAGAGCAATACACTCAAACACATACTCTCAAATTGTACAAACACACACACACACGTCCTCTCCACATACACACACAGACACAGACATCATCTGTCTCTCTCTCTCTCTCTCTCTGTCCTCGCACAGCAGACAAGGGAGAATGAGGGGAGAAGGGAGGAAGGTGAGATGCAGCAGGAGGAGGAGGAGGAAGGAGCAGAGGTAAACTCTCTCGGCTGTCTCCATACCCATCAGGAAATGTCAGGATCCTGTCATAGGGGGACTGTCTAACCGAGGTATACAATATGTATGAATGTATAAGAAAGGTAAAATAGGGGTGAAGAAATAGAGGAGGAGGAAGGTATAGAATGGAGAAAATGAGCTGCAGGTGCTTATGGGTAGCTCAAGGTTGCAATGGAAGGGGGGTTGGGAGGGAAAAAAGGTGTTTGTCTTTGAAGTAATTAAATCATAACGACTAAAGCATTGAAAAACACAAGGAATTGCTGCCAAGTCGCTAATTAGTCCTGCAAGTTAGCTTTAAAAGTAAAAAAAAAAACCACAGCTTTAATTGGTAGCTTTCAAAGCAACAAAAGATTTCATTTGTCACAAACGTTGGAAGTTTTTTAACGTGACAAAGGAGAAAGCTCAAAAAAACATTACCTCATTTGCTTAGCAACGGACAAGCAGAACAAAAGTGGCAAATTGCATCTCACCAGTAGGTATAGGTGGGTTTTTAAAAACACAAAATAAGTGCCTTATGATTTGCCCCAGTGTTGAATTAATTACCACCTCTGGGAAATAGCCTCAACAAAGATCCTGCTTTACAGGGTTTCTATTCATAAGCCAGTTGTTTCCGAGGTCAAGGCAGAAAAACACATGTGAACCTCATTGTAACTGAAATCAACACGTCTAAACACAGCAGCCGTCTTGGTCTTGCATCACACCATAGCACAATGCAGAAGATTGGAAAACACCCAGGCAATTGAAAACACAAAAGCCTTGCGCAGCCACACACACAGGAGTTTTCAGCTGTTCTGCCTGATAGAGGACGTCTGTGCACATACTAGACTTATAAAGGTGTGAGTGGGCCCCTCGCTAACAGCTGCAATAAAGCCGGGGAGACTGAAGAAAATGTCAGTCATGCCTAGTTTGTACACACCCACACAGTGCTGAGAAGAGGTATAATTGGGGAGAATATATGTGAAAACACACGTGTGTGGGCAGACTGCAGGTGTGTAGGCCTTTCGCCCCTAGATACAGTATACAGTACAGCATTGTTGAGCGATAAACACAATTAACCCGATGAGCCAAATAACACAACATGGTGCCTGCAATCATTAGTGGTTCTTCAATCGATACTACTGGCAAACGTAAGCAGCTGCTAAAGATTATTTTCACTGTTTGAAAGGGTTGAAAAAAAACTGCAGCTCAGTTTGCATGATGGTGCAAAATATATTATTCACACATCCAGCAGGCACTGAGCAACACTATTTGCTACATTATTTGTGAACAACTTTTAGTTCTGTTTGCACAATCAGCGTCCGGGTCGAGATCATCAGTAGTCCACCCCCCATCACATCCAGGTCTTCAGCCACCCTTCCACCCCCACCGCCAGTTCCTATACTACCCATGATTTCTCTACCCCCAGGTGCAGGTGTCAATTCATATGTGTCCAACCCACACTGAGTTAAATAGATAGACATGTTAATAGTAGGTGTTGGTGCAGTTAGACTGTAGACATCCCCGGCTGACAAAAGTGATACCTTGAAAACAATGTGCATTTGAGCAACAGGTTCGCTCTGAAGACAGGAAGAAACAGTTTCCCATCTCAGTTTTTGTTGTGAATCTTTTGTCCTCCTGTGCTGGCAAACCTTTCCGATTGGGTTTAACGTCTTTTTTTTTCTTTCTACCTCTGTTTGGTCGTTCTATTTTTATTTTCCCCCTATCTTCCCAGCCTTTTTGACATTTCGTCTGTGTGCCTAACTGTCTGTCTTTACTCCCAGTCCTTCTCAGCTTCTCTCTCTCTCATCCACCTGCTCTCGCTGTCTGCCTCTTTCCATCTATTTATCGCAGTGGGAGCTAATGTGACCTTTATGTGCTGTCAGCTCGCTGCGTGGCCGTCAATCATCATCTGCTCCCATTAGAACAGCTCTATCAGGAGCTGTCAGCACCACAGGGCCGCCGACCCACTCCTCCATCCAGGCATGGCGCCCCGACACCCACCGGTTGAGAGGTAGAAAGATACGAAAAAGAGCAAGTAACACTGACAAAGCGAGGAAACAGAGAGAAAAAGAAAGTGTGTAGTGCAGTGAAAAGTCTGACGCGGGCAGTATGTCTTTTCTCTGCCGCGCCACTCATCTCTCATTCATTCACTCCTTCCACCTCTCTCCTCCATCATCCTCATTAATCGTGTTTACTCCAAGATACTTGTGTTTTGGTCCTCAAGGAGCCGACACAGTTAGCATCCCGACCAGCCAAACATAAAGAGAGAGAGACACTATCTTTTCTTATTCTCTCTATCCCTCAACACCTTCTCCAGCTTCCCTTCTCAACCGTCTGTCATTATAACTTTTTAGTCCTACTGGAGGAGGCTTACTATCTCTTCTCCACCCTTCCTCTCCATCTCTGTGTTTACCTGCTGTGGGAGCTCACTATCTCTCCCTCTCGTCTGTTTTTTCTCCTTGACTATCCCTCCTTCCTCCTCTGGTGACTTCCATCTCTGTTTGTTTATTGTGATGCATCCTCCACTCTTCCATCCTCCTCTTGTCTCGCACTTCTGTTTCTGTCCTGCTCTGTCTTGGTATCTTATTTTCATCCACTTATTATTTTTTTTCTGACTGCTTTCCAGTTTTCGCCCTTATATTCCCATTTTCTTATTTGCATCCTGCTTGATTTCCTCCCCTTCTTTTATCTCACACCTTCTTCTTTACATCCCCCCCCCCTTTGAATGCTTCCTCATATTTTCTCACTTCCTCACAGTGTAAACCTCTTTTGTTTTCTCTGCTGTTTTTTCACTGTTTGCAAATGACACAATAAAACCCAAATCACACACGCAAACACTCACAAATAGCAGCTTCAACATGCAAATGTAAGTCAGAATACTTACAGTTTACCTCACACACATCATCACACAATTAAAAATGCAAGAGCTCAAGTAACAGCTGCTATGTGAGCATGTGTGCTTGTTAATTGTGCTCCTGCACACAGTGTATTAATGAAAAATCAACTACACCTGCTTCTTTTCTCATGAATTTAGACAAACAATTGCTCACTGAGATACCAAAATGTTGTCGATTTTCTTGTGTAATTAAAGGTTTCCAAGTCCTCAACAAAGCGACCTTTCTCACTATGACTGGAACTTCACGCTCACATGTGGAAGCCCAATAAATCCCTCTGCAGATACTGTAAAATATTATAGGACTCCAAAACTTTAAAGTCGAGTGTAAATACGCCTAAGGATTTAAGACTAACCACCAGTGGTGATATGAAAAGGAAATCTAACAGGAAGAGAAATAGTACCATCCTTGGAGGTGGCCTCTTCAGTACTGACACACTTTTCTACGTGAAATCTTGTCTTGTGTCGATTTGACTGTATCTTTGGTATCCAGGCAGTCTTCACACATAATATTTGCTTCCTTCATGAGTGTCCTGTAAGTTCATTTTAAGTGTTTTTCAAGAAGACAAAAGCACTTCATACAATTACGTCATGAAACTTTTTCACAATGTGGCTTTTGTCTTATTGTAACAATCAGTTATTTTGTGTTTTTTGGGGGCGGCTAGTATACTTAAAAAAAAAGATTATTGAAAAATGTTTTTATCTTCAACACAATCTTCATTGACATTATACACGGTAAACTAACAGTTAATTGCTCTATATGACAGCATGCATGCTGCAATATATTGATACTTTTCATGATTGTAACTTTTAGCTGATAGAGTTTGCCCGGTTGTAATTGTGAATTTGCATTTTTCTAAGCACTTTAAGGGCTTCTTGTTCATGTTGGCTTAAACATTGAGATTGAAATGAGCTTTTACACATTTTCTTCAGCAGATTAGTTAACAGCTAATAACTAAATAGTTATTTAATTTAAATAAATTTGCTAGCTGCACTTAAAGTGACAACAACATATTTTAACCACATCAGGGAATCCTCACTGTATTTTAAACTGTCTGGGTACAATCTGATCACTGAGGGCCAGGTTAATGTCATATTTACATCCATGTTCAGGTGTGGTCCAGCACCTCAACTTGACACAATTAGATGCATTTTTAATCCACTCTGGAATTAAATTAGCATGTTTAAATGGGGTTTTATTTGTGACTGAGGCCAGTTAGGACCTGGTGGGTGCTTGGCAGATTTTTCACTGGCTTAAAAAACTAACCCATGGTCCCTCTCTCTGTGTCTCTCACACACACACAAACAAATGTGTTCTCTGATGCCTGCGGTATCTAGCAGAGAAATTAAAACCTGAGTGTGGGCGATGTCTGCCAGCATGGCAGGGAGCAGCTGTGTAATGTTTCTCTTTGGCACGCGAGGTCGGTTCGGTTGGCATTTTTAAAAATGGGCCGGTCATCGCAGAAAGTTAAACAGGACAGACAGGCAACGAGACAGACAGGCAGGTGCGTGTTGATGTGTGAGACTACAAACTCATTTTTTTTTATTGTGCCTAGTCATCGCACTAAAATGAATAAAATTTGTACGGCAGAGGAAGTGACCTGCAGACAGGTGAGGCAAGTAAACAGGCAGACGGGAAATGAAGGTGTGAGTGACAGGCCACAGATGGAAATAAAGGAGAAGGAACTATGACCCTGTCAAATGGATGTCTCCATCAAAAATCCCCGCCGCCTCTCAACTTCACTTTCCACTTTCCTCACAAGCTCAACTCCACTTTCATCTGAGAGAAGATTCTTTATATAAACTGAATGAAGAGCACTTCAAAGACAAAATGAACCCTGCTGTATCTCCCTTCTCCGTGTCTTTTTCTCTCTGAGACCCTCAATAGGATCAACTGACTCGGTGTCCTTGAAGTTGGTGCTATAAACATACACACACACACACACACACAGACATCCCAAAGTGACTTTTAGGCACATTATTGTGAGCTGAGCGGTGTGGAGGACAAGTAATTAAAACTCCCATGTTCAATTTTCCCTTCCCTCGACTATTTGTCATCACTTTGCTGTGTTTTATTAGTTTAGATCAGAATCATTGTTCACACAAATATAGGAATGTAGATTCAGTATTAGCCACTCTAGCAGCTTGGCTCCTAGGATGGCAGTGTTGTTCGGTCGGTCCACCACTTTGGTCCAGACTGAAATATCTCAACAACTGTTGGATGGATTGTTGTGAAACAAAATTTTGTAGAGACAATCATGCTCGCCAGATAATTAATCATACTGACTTTGGTGATCCCCAGAACGTTTGTCTAGCACCTACAGCAGATAGATGTTTTCACTTAGATACCTTCTAATGAAATAGCTCAGCATCTACAAGATGAGTTGCCACAACATGCATTGTTTCCAGATGATGTATCCTGAGTGAAACGAGTGTTTGACAACTATTGGACAACTATTGCATGATCCCCACAGGATGAATCAAAAAACTAATGCCTTAAAAATACTAATAATGTGTCCAGTAATTTGGTTTATTGCAAAATACTCAGTTGTACTTTGCTTTTAGTGCTAATGACTAAATGTTAGCATGTTAACACGCTAAACTACAATGGTGAACATGGTAACATTGTATCTGCTTTATCTCAAAGCACTGCTGTACCTAGTGTGGTTGTTTCTTTTCTTTTTTTTTAAGACACACACAGAACAAAAACTAATCAGTGAACAAAACGAAAATGATATCCCACATATACACATGAAAGAAATGAGGCAAAGAAAAGACTTGTTACACAATACAAAAGTACAGAGTTTGTTTGGTAACTCACTTTCTAAAAGTAATAAATAAATACATATTTTGGAATGTCTTTGGCCTTTAAATAGAGTATGTTAACTTTCGTATATTCAGGCAACTTGGGAGGTTATTTACCCACTGGTTAGATTAGACACATTCTTGCAACAAAAGTTAGTGAACACAAATTTAATAAGGCAGCACACTCACAGTTTTGGCAGCAATCGATATTGCTCGAGGGTAAGCTACCTTTTCCACCCCTGATAGACAAACACCAAATTTCAATGAGCTGGTTGAAACAGAGTTTTCCGCATCTTCAAGCATGAATCAGGTGCTTCTCGGGTTGAGGACAGCAAACTTCAACAGGAAAATCAGAGGCTGCAGCACACCAACTGATTTGCAGCCTTTAATTGTGCAAGCAGACTAATGTTTTGGCACTATTGTGTCTTCATCAGAGTCAAAATGGACAAAGACATGACATGTACAGTATAGTCCACCTAGAACAGGTGTACGACTGTCATCGGATAATTGGTGGAACAGGATTTCAGAACTATTGGATAATGACTGTCAGAGGGGGGGCGGCATAGTCAACGTCCAAGTGCCCCGGTTAGGGTTCACACCAAACCAAGGGTTAGCTGGATGTGTGTGTGTGTGTGTGTGTGTGTGTGTGTGTGTGCTCACGGGTGGAGCAGAGCGTTGACATCGGGCAGCCGAACAGATGGCATTTTATGAGTTTGCGTGTGTCGTGTCCTCAGGTGGCTGAGGGAAGTGATGTGAGGTGAGCTGATGATGATGTGTTGTTCTCATTACGCAGCCCGCTGCTCATCTCTCTCATGCCACTTCCCTCTGTCCTCTTTCTTAGCAAACAAATTAGAAACTATAAGAGAAAAGCTTGACTAATTCTCTCTCTGCCTGTTTGTCGTAGGTCACAGCATTTCTTTTCCTCGACTTCATTTAATTAAAAAGCCCTTTCTTATTCTTCATCATCTTCTTCTTCTTTTCCATTTTGTTTACCACCCACAGTATCTTCCATAATCTGTCTCATTTGAATCATTATCAGCCTCTGTCTGTTCCTCTGACCCTGTCTGAGGTCAGATGCTGTATGATAAACCATTTTGTAGGGGATGGTGAACAACACTCTCCTTTTAGACTAAAAACATGCCCCATAACCATCTTTGCTCAAGAAAACAGACAAGGGTTGTCTGGATAACCACAGCTCATAGCGGCTCACAGAAGAGCAGACGTTCTGTACACACCTTTGAAAATCTGCTGGCTTTATTGCTTAGATTTTATGCTCACACATTGCGTTTTTAAACACACTCACAGACATACACATTCTCTCACTGCTGCCCCACAATGTCTCTAAGTGCCAAGTTTCTCTATTTAATCTATTTCATCTTCTTCCTTCTTTACTTTAATCCCCGTTATTATTAGTTGTCTCTCTCTTCCACCATTTTCTTTTTCTTCATGGTCCTTTTGCTGTCCTTTCGTCCCCAAACGTCTATTACAAGTTTTCTTTTTTTTTTGTCTCCTCTCCTGTTTTTCACTTCACCACCCAGAAGTTGTCTCAGTCGCTGTCAATCAAAACCTGCGGCGTCTTTTTCTTTGGGTTTTCTGTTGATGCAGTTTGACTTTGTGTCACTCGCCAATCACGGTGACTAGCTACCTGTAGTCCCCCTCCTTAATCCAAATAACATTACTTTACACATTTCTTTCGAGTGACCTTCTTCTTTTCCTCGCACAGCTTTTGCACTCCCTACATCTTTCCTCCCTCCATCTTTATTTCCTCCTCATCTTCTCATCACATTACAAATCTCTCTCCATTCCCACTGCTGTTTGTCCCGGTGGGCTGTCGGTGCTTGAGGGGGATGGGAGTCGAATTCAGGTCGGTACATTGCGTCCTTACAGGATCTCTAACTGAGCTGACACACGCACACACACACACCTCAGCTTGTTCCCGCATATGCCGAGCCTGAGTTAATAGGATGAGCTCTAATTAATTTTGCTGCATCAGGGGAGACCGGTGGATAACACCAGGAGAGAGGAAGGGGAAAAATAGAGGAGGATAAAGGGTAAAGTTTCAGAGTAAAGGAATGAGTCAGAGAAAGATGGGATGGCAAATAGGGATAAAGAGAAAGAGGGAGGCTGACAGAGATAGACAACAAGCGAGAGATTAAGACAAGCCAATGATTGAGTGTGATCAGCGTCCATCCTGAAGCGAGAAAGGGGACTCCAGAGGAAAGACAAGCGCAAGCAGCATTACTTCTTATTGGTATTTTTCTGACCTTGAAATGTGTTTTATTTTGGTAAAGACGCAGTAAATGGAAGCTCCATGCAGACGAGGTAAAGCCGGAAACGTCCCATGAATAAACATCAAAAGGACCAGGCGCAAAGTCACTCTCCTGATAATTTGGCGATTTTATCAATTAATTGTAAACTAAAATCTATCCACCTTATTGGAAAACCTGTACCCACCCTAGCGAAGACATGCAGTGACTGTGCTGAAAGCCTGTAAATAAAGGCAGTGTAAACGACTTATAGTTCAAAGGGTTTAGCAGGACCTCTTGAACTATAAAAGACACAACCTTTCACTGAAGGCAGCAGGACACGTGTCAGTTCCACCTGCAGCCTCTAATTTGAAAAGTGACGCACCATTATGCAAAATGTTCCTTTGCGCTTACCTTGATTAAATCGAGCGCTGCCAACCCCAGGCTGCTGCAAAATAACCACACAAACCTCTCAGACGCGCATCACACCGGTCGGTTATAACTGTGTTTTCCTGGTTTAACCTGAAACACAGCGGACACACTTCACAGGGTTCACCATGAGGAAACCGCTACAGTGCCCGTCCTCTCTCCATGAGGTGAGAGTGTGACAGAAATGAGAAGTGACTGCGACAAGCATCCCAACATCGGAGCTGCTGATGTTGAGAGTTTCAACTGATTAGGTTAAACAAAAAATCATTAAAAAAAAATGTTTATCCCACGTGAACAAGAGATTTGCAGCACAGGTAGAACATAAATCAGTAATACATTGATATAAAGTTTATATCTAAGGTTGTATGCTATTCTTTTTATTGTTTTATTACTTGGAGCCCCGCTTTGTTATAATCTAATTTTACTACTGGCAACACTGCAATGTTTCAGTCAAGCCAATGTTGAACAAATCATTTATTTTGCTTACTGCGATTTATTATTTAAAAGTTTGCACTTTCTTGTGCACCATTCTCTTCCTTCATAAAAGAAACCTTCTGATAGCTGCTGTACAGTGAACACACAGCAACTTAAAGCAGAGCCATTAACAAGGTATCATGACACATCTGAGTCCTTTGCAGTGAAAGTGAAAGTGTGTGTGTGTAATTTAGTGAAGGGCAATTAATGCAGTGTTGTATTATTTATATATTATATACTGTGTCCCAACAATAGTGATCACAAATCAGACAAAATCGTGCCTACTTACTTTTTGCTCATATATCACAGAGGTTTCAACCCCCCCAGAGAAAACACTGCTGTAATTAAGATTACTGGGTTGTCTCAACATGAATCATGATATCTTTAACTATGCATACCCAAAATGGGCCAAAGGCTTAATGCCTGTGGGCCCCACATGACAGGAGCACTAATATGTTTTAATGAGCCAGGGTCCCTGGACGAGACTCAGGTCCTGCACTGTAAAACACTGCCGTTAAAAACATGATGATCATATGTCTGGGACAGGTTCAGAAATGTGTTTGTCAGGTACTCTAATAATTTAGTATTATTAGTACTACTTAGTATTACTTATGATATCTGCCTACGATTGGTCGATCATGTCAGCCAAAAGTATACATTTTTGATCGGTTTTAGACTATACTATTAGGGATTTACAACCATGGGGTCTGGACCTGAACAATAGGTCGCAAGATGACCTGAAAATCCAAAGTCAGGTTCAAATTTTGTTAGTAATGCACCCTGTAACAAGTAGCACTGTGTGAGGAAGTGTCTCATTCCTCACTGTGACTGTGACTGTGTTTGTGTGTGTAAAACAAGATACACTACCTGTTGGACATGGATAAGAATACCATTACTGTTGTAAGACTTACCATGTTCAAGTTTATTCTTTTTTCAACCTACCACACAGACTAAGACGAGGCAAAGGAAGTTTGACACGCCTGTAGGCCTTTTTAAACTAAACACCAGGGTATTATTGGCTAGCGCTAATAAGGGGGGCGGTCCTTCCTGGAGTATAAAAAGGTGAGAGAAGGAACAGATCAGGGCAGAGTAGGTTGGGAGTAAACTGGAGTAGGTTG
>JAVQJL010093750.1:0-12267 GCA_036024295.1 Nannoperca obscura
AGTGGTACAGGTTGCAGCAGTGGTACAGGTTGCAGCAGTGGTACAGGTTGCAGCAGTGTGCAGTGGTACAGGTTGCAGCAGTGTGTAGTGTGCAGTGGTACAGGTTGCAGCAGTGTGTAGTGTGCAGTGGTACAGGTTGCAGCAGTGGTACAGGTTGCAGCAGTGTGCAGTGGTACAGGTTGCAGCAGTGTGCAGTGGTACAGGTTGCAGCAGTAGAGCTGCACATCTAAGACTCAGGAGGAAGTAATCAGCCAGACAGCTCTGATCAGCGATGAAGTGGAGGATGAAGTTTGAATGAGTCACAGTGTTTCTGTGGTTCGCTGCAGCCGCAGACACTTCCTGTTAGCATCAGCTGCACAGCACAGCCTCACTTCTGCTTTTGTTGTTTTGGCTTCTTCTTTTTGGTTTTCTCTAAATGCTGCTCTGTCTTTTCTTGTACTGATGATTCACACCAACACATCATGAGGTTCACAAAACACAGAACCTTTCTTTTCAGTTTAATTTCCTTCAGAATTTAATTGTTTTAAAAAAAAAATCTAAAATAATATTCAGTGTATTGACAAACTGACACATATTTATGTAGACAAAGTCAAATTTGAACCAGGATGTATAAAATGTTATTTTGGATTTTGAAACTTCCAGTGGACGTTCTGCATCACTGGGCAAAGACGCAGTAATCTCTGATGCCAGTTGGACGGTGTGTTTGTGAGATACCTTCATGCCGTGGCCCAGCCCGTCCAGCTGCTGGTAGTTGATTGGTCGGTGGCTGTACGGTGGGCGGGGCTGTGCAGGAGGTTGAGGAGGAGGGAGGATCTTGTGGCTGCGTGGGATTCGTCTCACCGCCGTGAAGGCGCCGATTTCTCTGCGAGAAACTTTCTCTTTGTGCATCTCCACCGTCTGAGGAGGACGAGGGGAAACAGAGAGCGTGTGCATGAAAAATGAGTCCATATTGATTAACGATAAAGGAGCACCTTTCTATTGATCAAGCAGACACAGCAGGGCCAGAGATCCAGACTGCTGTCTTACTGCTAGCTACTCTGATACTGACATGCTAAGCTAACATTAGCTGGACCGTAACTTTAAGTGAGAGTGAAGAAGGTGAACACATCACCGTGAACTCTTGTGACATTTTAGTGATTAAATAATAATCATAGAATAAACCTGCAGGTTAATCAATAATGACAGAAGAACAGAAGAGACTGCTGTTCTTCTAAAAACACACCTGAACACAAAGAGAAGTGAGAACCACTTTAAATCTCCCGTCGCAGTTTGTTCATGATAGGAAGTGAACACAAAGCAGCCGGAGAACAGAGGCTCCATTCATTCATTCATCCATTCATTCATTCAGTCCGACCCTCCCTGTGGGAGAGGAGGCTATTATCCTACTCTCACACACACACACACACACACGACCTGGATCTGTATTCTCAGCACAAAGAGGGGACAGACAGAAGGAGCCAATCAGGACCAAGCGCCCACCATGTAAATCTGCAGGCTCGTGCACACGAGACTTTTAAAACACTACACGTGATTAGTGTTAGCGTCTGATGACATCACTGTGACATCATCAGGACACAGAAGACACAATACTATTTAACATAAAAACAGTGACCCTTTAAATGACACTCAGATTAATTGATTGATTATATTCTCAGGTTTCAACCATAAATCAGCTGGATTGGTGGGCGGGGCTCACCTGACCAATGAGGTTGATGGAAGACTCCATGTGACGAAGCTGATTGGTCTGAGCGTCGAGCAGGTGCAGTACGCTACTGGCCAACGTGCTGATCTGGTAGGCCACGCTGGCCAGTGACTGGGTGGTGAAGTTCTTAGTTTCCTCTAGCGCCTTCAAACCGCCATCACCTGACTGACACACACACGGAGACAGTTAGCTTAGCTTAGCATAAATACGAACCGAGGGGACACTGCTAGATTAGATTAGGTAGTTGTTGTAGCAGAAGTTCTAGTTGTTCAAGTAGTATTACTAGTTAATGGGGCAGTAGTACTAGCTGTTAGCACTGCTACAGACAGGTTAGCAGTACTATCCTGTCTGTAGCTGTTGTAGCAGTACTAACCTGTCTGTAGCTGTTAGCAGTACTAACCTGTATGTATGTGTTAGCAGTACTAACCTGTATGTAGCTGTTGTAGCAGTACTAACCTGTATGTAGCTGTTGTAAGCAGTACTAACCTGTCTGTAGCTTTTAGCAGTACTAACCTGTCTGTAGCTGTTGTAGCAGTACTAACCTGTCTGTAGCTGTTAGCAGTACTAACCTGTATGTATGTGTTAGCAGTACTAACCTGTATGTAGCTGTTGTAGCAGTAATCGGCTACGTTCAGCAGGTTGTCGTAGTTTTCCAGCAGGGCTTTTCTGGCGTTCGGTGCCTCCTCCATAATCTTCATCACCTCCTCTTCATATTTCTGCTCCTTCATCACTGATTCTGAGAAAAGATGGCAGTTTGTTTTTTCTATAGGTTTCTTTCTATACTACTTCTGCGTTCCCTTATATTAAGTTCTGTGTTCCCTCGCATTAAGTACTTGTTGCCTCATATTAAGTTCTGTGTTCCCTCGAGTTAAGTTCTGGTTCCCTCACATTTTGTTCTGTGTTCCCTCGCGTTAAGTACTTGTTCCCTCATATTAAGTTATGTGTTCCCTCGAGTTAAGTTCTGGTTCCCTCACATTTTGTTCTGTGTTCCCTCATATTATGTTCTGGTTCCCTCACATTTTGTTCTGTGTTCCCTCGCGTTAGGTTCTGGTTCCCTCACATTTTGTTCTGTGTTCCCTCGCGTTAAGTACTTGTTCCCTCATTAAGTTCTGGTTCCCTCATATTTTGTTCTGTGTTCCCTCGCGTTAAGTTCTGGTTCCCGCACATTTTGTTCTGTGTTCCCTCGCGTTAAGTACACACTCCCTCATATTAAGTTCTGGTTCCCTCATATTAAGTTCTTCTCCTCGTTATTTTGGGCTTTTTGTCAGCTGCATTTTTTGTTTCCTTTTCACATTAAAAGCATCACAATAAATCTGGAAATAAATATAACAAGATGCTTCTATCGAAGAACTGTCTGTCATGTTGGAAACTAAGTGCGTTTATTTAAGTTCTGTATTTAAGTAGAATTTTGCAGAACTTGTACTTCTTGTCCGTCTCAGCAGGACATGTTGTATTTGTACTGATCTGATCTGACAGCTTAACTTTCTTTATAGATTCAGCTGTTGATAAAAGAGTTTCAGTGGCTCCACCTCCAGCAACAGTGAAGTGCTGCTCACGCGCGTTTATATATTAATAATATATAATTATTATTAATTATATATACATATAATACTGCAGTGGTAAAATATAGAGTACTATAACTCTGACACGCGCCATTTTGCAGAACAAGTACTTTTACTTTCATACTTACTGAAGTAACAGATACATCAGACCTGAAGTGGGATTTTAAATCGATTTATCATCAATACTTTGTGTTTAAAATGCTGCACGTGACGCGGGTTTATTTATGAACGTTACTTAAAGAAGAGACGAGAAACTGCAAACACTCACCAGAAGCTGCAGAGAACAGAGTCCGCAGCAACACTTCAACAAGTGGAGGATCTCAGTCCGTCTGTCTCTCTGAGTCTGTCTGTCTGTCCGTCTCTCTTTCTCAGTCTGTCTGTCTCTCAGTCTGTTTCTCTGCCTGTCTGTCTCTCTCTCTGAGTCTGTCTGTCTCTCTCTGAGTCTGTCTGTCTCTCTCAGTCTGTCCGTCTGTCTCTCTCTTTGAGTCTGTCTGTCTCTCTCTCAGAGTCTCTCTCTCGGACTCTGTCTGTCCGTCTGTCTCTCTCTCTGTCTGTCTGTCTGGTTCCCTCAGACTAACCTCCACCTGCTGTTAAAAGCTTTTTCTCAGCTGCCGAAGATCCTCTCTGTTCGTGAAGATGAGTCACTCCTATGAAACCGTTCCATAGAGCAGAAAACCAAGATCAATTATTAACTCTTCAAGGACCCCCAACATGTCCTTGAAAGGGCTCCAAAGGTCTTTGGATTGGTCTTGTGGTCCTTCCAGACTTACTTGGTTTCAAGTGGTTCTTAAAATAGTTTCAAGGCTGCTTGTGAGTGATTCCGTGGTAATTGTCAGGGGCTCCAGGACTTCAATGAGCTCCCAGGATGATTGTGAGGGCAGGGTTTCAAGGTGTATCACTGGAGTCCTCTAAATGACTCAGTCCTTGAATGATCCCTGAAACCTCTCCAGGACAATGTTTGTGTGTGTGTGTGTGTGTGTGTGTGTGTTTGTAAGCCTCATAAAAAAGTTCAGAGTGAGAGCTCCTGCTTGTTTCCTCCTGAGTGTGTGAATCTGCTCAGTTTAAACCATTTCCTGTTTCACATTAGAGAAAAACTTTATTAAGAGCTGAAGTGAAGACGGACAGAGAAGTGATGCTGAGGCCTGTCGATCAATAACTGCAACACTATGGGATGAGACCGCTGCCACGATTCAAAACCGCCAAAAAAAGTTTTGCAAGGTTGAAAATAAGTTTTGAATGTCTGAAAAAAAATTCCAATCTCTGCAAAAATAATTTTGTATCTGAGCTTTCCTTCTTTACAAATGCAACTCTCTTCTACGGAGTTTCACCAACACGTTTTCAGAGTTTCAGACCTGGCACTGTTTGTATTCCAGGTTTCAAACCTTGTAAATGGTCTGAAAACTGGAGCTCGTATCTCTGAAAACAAGTTTTGAAATGTTGAAACTTGAGGTTTGAAAAGGCGAATCTTTATATTTGCACTCATACTGCACAGTTTTTTCAGAGTAAAGTTAACAACACAAGAGATTCGCCTCCACAGGTGCGAGTCAGCGAGTCACGTGATTCCTGGCTGTGTTTTCACGCAGCTCAGGTTCGAAACTCTTAACGTATTGTTGCTCTCTGCCAACGCACGGTCCAATCACAGGTGGTGTTTGCCGGGTTGGTGGGGTTGACTGACGGCTCCGCCAATGACTCACTGTCAGGATGCGTAGTTCTCTGTGCTGTAGTGTCTGTGCCATGTGTGCTAGATACATGTATCTCCACTACAGACACACGTTTAGAACTGGAACAAATACACTGATGAGTCTTCAATACATAAAACATGTATATAGGTGGAGCTCTGCAGCTCCACCTGCTGATGGATGAACGTCATGACATCTTTAATTAAACTGCACATATTTATTAACATCACAGTCAAAAAGTATTCAAACACAGTCACATGTTCCTTGTTTCTACGGCGACCACACATCACTCGTTGCTCGGGGCGACGGGGTTCCAGGGCTGTTTTCGTGGCGCTCCGTTTTTATCTGTCTTCTCCAGAGGCCTCAGGTGGCAGGCCTGGACCAGGTCCCTGACACACACACACACACACACACACACACACAGTCTGGAACTACTTCAAGGAAACAAGGAAGCTTTTCAAGGCACCGTGGAATGACTTGAAGGATCCAGTGAGCTTTCTGAAGCATCCTGGAACTCATTCAAGACACCCCAGGCGTCCCTGAATAAGTTACGGAGCCCCATCAAGCATCCTTGAAATCCTTGAAGGACCCCTAGAATTTCTTGAATTACTTTAGCCTTTAAAGCACCCAGTAACTTCTAAGGACGTGTTTCCAGGAGCTTGGAGTTACCTGAACTCCCTGTAGGAGCAGACTCTCTGGCTGACGGCTCTCAGCTTGGCCTCGTTCTCTCTCTTGTATCTCTGCTCAGACTCGATCGCCCCCTGCAGCTCTCTCTCCAGGGCAGAGAAGTCGATGACATCACGTCCTGCCATCACCTGATGACATCACACAGGTAAGTTACACAACAGTTTCCAGTCCATCACTTCTCTTTCTTTAGGTTTGTTCTCTGCAGTTTTGGAATCACCTTGAAAACGAGCTGATGCATCTCCAGGACCGAATACTGATATACAGTATAGTATGTATGTACTAGTACACGTGGTACATGTAACATCCAGGTACCTGCATTTTACTTTATACTTATATATAATCAGCTAATACGTGATGAAGTATTGATGACGTATTGATGAAGCTCCCAGCAGGGACGCAGTTCCAACCAGCTGCACCATGAAAGCAGCAACAATCCCATAATATCACATTCCTCTGCATTAAGACTTATTTTACTGTTGGTGCGAATACTTCTGTACTTTCACTCTAGTAACGTTTAGAATGAGTATTTCTACAATATGTGAGTAACTAAACATGGACATGTTCATTCAGCCCACAGGTTTCATTAGCCAGCAGTCCACAACGTCTTGTTACTGAACGCAGCTCAGTGGCTAACGCTGCTGAGAGCTAGCACTAGCCACAGAGCTGCTAACACCTCAGAGCTAAACCTGCTGTTATTAACCGTTAGCTTCGTGGCTAACGGTTAATAACAGCAGACAGGTGATCACCTCACCTGAAGCCGCTTCAGCTCCGTGATCCCGGTGTGTTTTCAGGTGTGTTCAGGTGTTTCCTCGTGATTCCTTGTGTTTCCAGGTGTTTTCAGGCTCCTCGCGGGTCCGAAACAACAAATCGTCTCCATGACGACGGGCTGCCCTACCGCGCTTGCGCAGTGTCTGCGGGAGCAGGAACGCATGATGGAGAAGCAGCTGCAGTTTGGTTCCGTTGGTTCGGATCAGTGAAGATCTGATCCAGGAGCAGCAGGTCGGGATCTCAGTGTGAAGAAAGTGTTGATCATAGAAAGCTCTGGCTGACAGTTCAGCCTACAGGTGAGTCCTGCTGCTCTGAATAAATCAATACTTTGATTGGTTGAATCGGCACTCACCTGTCGCTCTAAGCTTTCTCAGCGTTTGAAGACTTTCTTCTTCTTGCAGGTAAGACAGGTGATGTGACGTCATTCAGTCCATCATCGCCAGTGACGCAGTTTTTAACACAACAGACACGTTCAATATATAATATTGTTTCCATAAGTTATTGATGACCTTTAACCTTTAACCTCTGCTGTGAGTGTGACTGTCAGTGTGAGCTGTTACTGCTAACATGAATCTAGTTTTACCTTTATGCTCCTCGAATTCCTATTCTTTGTTTTATTATTTATATATATATATATTTATTTATATATATATATATATATATATATATATATATGTGTATATATGTACATGTATATATATTGTTTTCTTTGAATTTAAATCTTCTTCACAGTTAGAAACTCACACTGAACACTCACACACCAGGAGTGTTCAGACTCCTGAAACACTCCTGGTGTGTGAGTGTTCAGACTGAACAGACTAGTTTTTGTCTTCAGCTTCACATCAGGACAGAACCAGAGACAAAGTTCATATCTGAGAGTTCAATATCCATGTCAACTATCTAACAGTTATGTTGTTAATTCACGGAAAAATAAACTGGATTCCAAGGCTGCAGGGGCTGAAGTCAGACAAACATAAAAAATAAATCAGTTTCCATAAATTATTTGACAAAACACACCTGAACACTGGCATACAGATGATTTCCATATTTATTAAAGGTCAGTAAAATACCCTCTTATGTACAGAGTTGAATCTGTTAATCTTTATGTTGACTTTGTTCTATATCCGCATTACATACACTGTAAACTCAATACTACAAAAACATACAGCATTGTACAGATGATGATTTCTAGAACTTGCCGTTACAGCTGGAAAGGAAATACTAGAGTAAAAACGTTCCTGTAAAATTCATCCCTTAAAAAAAAAAACTTTTCTGTAAATCTTCCTGTTTTATTTTGGAGTGCCTCAGGGAAACATCCTGGGTCCTCTGAACTTTCTTTTAAACATTATTTAAAGAAACACTAGCTCTCGGATAGATCCAGGATGTGCTTAGCCTAGCTTAGCATAGCTTAGCCTAGCACAAAGACAAAACAATTTGATCATTTCTCAGTTGAATTCTGATTGTATATCATCTCCTGTGATAAAGGGCTTCTTCTCTGGTGTTATCTTTCTCTCTGTGACAGCAGTCTAAAACAACACTTGGCCCGATGACATCATCACGTCACACCATTGTTAAATATTGATCCAGTGATCAATACGATGAAGGTCTTGTTCATTTCAAACTTGTGTAAAACGTATACTTGGTATAAACATGTACTGACTTAGAAGATGACTTTTCAGTGAATGCAACACAGACTGATGATGGTTGTATTGATCGATACTGGGAACAGGTCAGCTCCTGAGAGTCCAGTCTGTAAACATGGACAGGTATTTTAAATAAAACTAAAAGGCAGGTGTGTGATTGCAGAGGATACATTGTCTGATTGACACTGTGAGACTGTACTGAACAAGAATCTGACACCTGACGAGCTGCAGAGTTCATCAATTACAACATTGGCTGCTTGAATGTAATGGAGTGAGCAGGGAAGACTTGAGCCAATCAAAATCAAGTCTTTTGATGCCAGCAGTAAATCAATACTAAGACATTGATCAACTAATTGAAAATACATCACAAAAAAGAACCCAACTAGAGTTTACATGTTCAGGTTGGTTGGGCTCCCAAACTCCTCTGTTAATTCATGCTTTTTAGTCTGAATGTGAACAATGTTCATGTTCAGTTTTCGGGGCTCCACAGTCTCTGTTGAAGGCACAGATTTTGAGTGGGAGTGAGGACAGTTAATGAGTTTGATAAAATTGCTTTGAAACCAACTAGAATCTCAGTATCAAGTGATATTCAGGTGGTTCCAGGGATCCAGGTTCCAGGTGGTTGCACTCAAGTTCTATTTGGATGTTTTGGACACGGTGGGCCTCGTGTAGCCTGCGGATTCAAGTTCAGTCCCTGGTGAACTTGGCTCGAAGAGAAGGTGATATTTAGGTCCAAAGTGTGTTTGGCAGGTCTCATGTTGTTGATGTTTGGGGGTCTTCCAGGAAGTCCACAGAGGGTTCTGGGAGCCCCCCCCCCCCTACCCCTGGGAGAAGACGGTCTGGAACTCGTTGAGCATGAGCTCCACTATCTGGCTCTGGAACACCATGTTGATCGTCATATTGGCCGACTCTGTCTGGGGGCGGAGCAACGTGGGGCCAAACACGATGGCAACGCTCTGAACCGACATTCTGTTGGAGTCCTTGTGCTCGATCACCCTGCGGAGAGAAGGTGCTTCCTGTTTCAGCATGTTTCAGGAGTCTTTTGTTCTTATTCATTCTGACTTCCCCTGCATTTTTATTTAATGTCACCGATACCTTTTGCTCAGTTTACCTCCTGAAGAACATTTGCATCGTTAACAAACCAAGGATTCATTGGAGTTTTCTGTCAGCAGGTGAGGATTAGCTAAGAGAAGAGTTCTAGATGCAGTCAGTTGTCAATAACACACAGAATATCAGTAATAAATAGATGAGCTAACATCCCTGATTGTTGCATCAGGCCTTTTTCAGGCTGATAGGATGTTGTCTGATGCCGGCCTAACAGATCTCTGTAAAGCCAGACCCAGAGCAGAATTATCCCCCAAAACACCTCAGGTTAACATCAAACAGCCAACAAGTTCATCAACAGGTGAGTGAATGTTGGAGGTGAAGCCTCTGCTTTACTGTCAGCCTTTGGTTAATGAGTAAAAAAACTAGTCCTGTGTCTTTAGTTAGTCCAGGATGTGAACTCACCTGCGCAGGTGTTTGAACAGCAGCTCCATGGTGTTGTGGTTCGGCAGCGGCAGAGCGCGAATCAGGTCCCTCATGTAGGAGACCCTCAGGCTGTAGTCTGGGACTTCTGCATGGGAAGAAACAGAGCTGATCAGCTAACAAAGACACAACAACTACAGGCCAGATGATCGCTGGTGACCCCACAACCTTTTGTCTTGCGCTACCTTCCGAAGCCTCATTGTGGTCTAGATAGACAAGTCAAACGTTTCAGGTTTGGGTCTCCATTTCTTTTAAATTGATTTGTGCATGTCGGGTTCAGGCAGGTTTTTCATGGGATTGTGGACCCATGAGGACTTTTAATCCCCACACCTGACTGGATTTCAATTCAATTTAATTCAATGTTATTTATATAGCGCCATATCATAACAAAGTTATCTCAGGGCTCAATCACATGGAGCCGGTCGAGACCAACTTCCACCATGAGCAAGCACTAGGAGACAATGGCAAGGAAAACTCCCTTTAACAGGTAGAAACCTCGAGCAGAACCAGGCTCTAGGTGGGCGGTCATCTGCCTCGACCGGTTGGGTTGGATGAATGCACGAAATCTGTAGAAACTTTAAGTTATTAAATGTACTTTCCTTTTAGGAAAGGTTTATGTTGGATCGACTGTCAGTGGATTTGTACTTCGTCTCAGACTTACTTAAGAAGATGAACAGTGTGTTTTTGTGTGTTTTCTCATGTTAACACTTGTTTTACGTGGTTTAAATGTGTGTGTTGCAATGTTGAGGCTCTGCATGGCGTGTAGAGTTTGTCGAGTACTGACGGATGGCAGCGATGAACTTGTCGAAGCAGCTGAAGGGGAACAGCGGCTCTGGAAGCTCCCGCAGGAAGAGCTTCAGAGCTCCGGTGATCACATGGATCTCTTCCCACTGTCCGTCCTCCAGGTCCAGCTGCTCCTCTGCAGAGACGACACGAGGACAAAGACTGAGAAACCTTCAGTTTGTAGAAACCAATCATTCTCCCTGGACGTCAACACATCACACACACACAGCAGGACTCGTCATGTCCTAAAGTCAGGATTCAGTGAACGTGGATGTTCCATACTGAGCTCACCTGTGCAGGCTAAGCTACATCTGGTAAAGATGTGGCCCCACATTAAGACTGTGTCCCCATCTCTAGTCTGTGACATGAAGTCTAAACTGTCTTCAGATGCGACCACTTTGACACAACGACCTGCCTCAGCTCCAGTTCCTCTGTGGACTCGATGTACCTGCATATCTACAAGCTGCTGGTTGGCGTCCATGTTTGCCATGTTAGCTTTCAGCTTGTCTATAGGTTTAAGTTAAGTAAGTGAAGATAATTTTGTCAGAAACAGAAATCGATGCATGCTGCTGTGTGGAGGTCTGACTGCACCTGCATCGCCCCCTGGTGGCTGGCTGCTCATAAGCCCCCCCCCCCATGTTGGCAGACACGTCAAATAAAATGTTTCTGCCGTTTTATCACGCTGATGTTCAATGTTCCTGTTTCTGATCCCTTTGTTTTTAATGAGTTATTTCATGCTATACAGGGGGCGTGGCCTCACGATTGACAGCTTGTGCTGTGCTGTCATTGGTTCAAGCAGGTGTGTGGGCGGGACCTCGACAGGCAGACAGACAGACAGACAGACAGTTTGTTACCATGATCAGCTTTGTGTCGTAGTTTCTGGATCACAGCCAGGTTTCCGCTCACTCTGTAAATCCCGTCCACATTCAGACCTACACACACACACACACACCTTTAACACACACACTATCACAGCAGACCAATGAGAGAGTGTGTGTGTGTGTGTGTGTGTGTGTGTGTGTGTTTACCTCTCCTCTCCACCGATCTGATACACTTCTCCACAAATCTGGGAACGGTGGTGTTTTCTCTGTGACAGAGTGTATCCAGGTGACAGCCGAACACGTTGTCTGCACACAACACACACACACAATATTACACAATATACACACATTACATTGCATCATCACCTACATAATAACTCACTATTGATTAATGGATTGTGTGTGTATATTGTACATAATGTGTGTATAGTGTTTGTATAATGTGTTTCTGTGCAGGCGCAGGTGAAGCAGCTGCAGGTGAAGCAGCTGCAGGTGAAGCAGGCGCAGGTGAAGCAGCTGCAAGTGAAGCAGGCGCAGGTGAAGCAGGCGCAGCTCTCACCTCTGATGTAGCCTCTCTCCTTGACGCTCTGCAGCGTCGGCCTCCGCTGGAGGAAACGTCTCAGTTTGGTCCGAACTTGTTTCTGCTCAGAGTCGCCTGAAGAACTCCTGGTCGCTGAAACACAGAAGAAGAATGAGCCAGACAGGAAGTGCACTTATAATAACATCATATTATAATATTATAATCATATAATTATATCATACTATATATATATTACATAATATAATTGATTATGGAAGTCGGGTAAAGATCTGTTCCTACAAAGCTGAACTCCCACCTGTCCTCTTCCTGTCTTTGTCTTCTTTGTCTGAAGCTTCGTCTTCGTCCTCTGACAGATGATGTTCCTGAAAACATTTCCACAGCAGCTGTTATTGATTACACCCACATGTCCCCTCTGGATCAATAGGATTCTATTATCAGTATTCAATTCAATTCAATTCAATTTTATTTATATAGCGCCATATCATAACAAAGTTATCTCAGGGCACTCAATCACATGGAGCCGGTCGAGACCAACTTCCACACACACAAAGACC
>JAVQJL010093758.1:0-25470 GCA_036024295.1 Nannoperca obscura
CAGTTATGTGGAATAAACTCCCAGAAAGCCTAAGGTCTGCCACATCAGTAAACTCCTTTAAATCAGGGCTGAAAACATTACTGTTTACTACGGCCTTTAATTCAGGAAGCTAATTTTCTGCAATGTAGCTTTTAAATTCTACATTTTATCTTTAAAACTGCTTTTTTAGGTATTTTCATTTATGATTATTTTTAACTATTGCTTTCTTTTTATGCTTTTAATCCATTTAATCTTTTTTATGTATTTTCATTTCCTTTTGTTTGAATTATGATTATATAGTTTTAACTATTGCTTTTTCTTTTTGTCCTTTTCTCTGTACAGCACTTTGAATTGCATCCGTGTATGAAAGGTGCTCTATAAATAAACTTGCCTTGAAACAAAGTTAGTACAACTTGTCGTCTGAACCTGTCGTCAGCAGCTGTTCTGAACAACCACACTCGAAGGTGGTGTGAAGAATACAGCTGTGGTAGAGAGGTGTGCAACACCGTCGCCAAACCAGATCACTGATATGAGGACAGTTCTGCAAAACCCTGGACTTTCAGTGGCTGCAACATGCATGCATATCCAACACAAGCTGTTTGATCACTTTCATTCATTAGTGCACAGGTAAAACCCACTCGCCAGGTGAGCAGTGTGATGCGCCCTAAACAGAAAATGGAACCCAACGATTGCTCTGTTTGTTATTAATGGTATGTCACACACATCAGCTACTATCACAGGCACACTTTTCATTATGCTCACTAATTTCGTCTATTTTAAAGTTTCCACGCAGACCTTTCCGCTTGAACGCTCATTAAAGCTGTTTTCTGCCTCTCTGAAGCAGCGTGCGAAGGGTTTATTTGGCTTCTGAGTGAATTTGCAGAGATGCCGGCCACTTGAGGGATTCTGTAGCTTTTCATTTAGGACCCGAGAGGTCTCACTGAATAGCAGAAGACATTAAGTTCTGGTGATGACGCTTCATTAGGCTCCATTAAATCAGACGCTTCCCAGTGCATCCTTTCTGGAAGTCATGAACATGATCTTTTAGTGACTCTGACATAATGTCCACTTCAGCAGATGACATTCCTCAAATGTGCTTTCGCCGTTGCACGAGGAAGCGGTCACAATGAGCTGCAGCTCTTTGGACAAAAACGAGTGCCACTTACTGTGGCTGTGCTCTCAGTTAGGCAGCTTCAGCTTGATGTAGAACTGCTGCTGACATCTCACCGATGTTTTCAGTTTGACGCGTCCTCCATCATCTGACAATTTTGAGATTTATTATTATTATCTGAAAAGTTTATTAAAAATTGAAACAAATATGGCAAGTGAACAGATAAACAGCAGCACACGTGCCCATACAGATTCTGAACATGCTCAACAGGGTCCGGAGCCAAACCCTGTGACTGAGATGCTGAGACTGGACTGTGAGGCTGCCTTGTATCTGTTCCCCCGTGACACTGATAAAGAGCAGAAATCACACTTTAATGAAAACTTTTGTGAAATTTCAATTCTTCAGGTGGTTCCATGTTGTCACCAATAAGAAAATTGCATTTCTTATCACACAATAAGCTGTCACGCCTTATTGATAGTCTTATTGATAGTCTCCAGGCAGCGAACAGGTCCAGGTTTGATCATATCGTTTTGAGTTTACTGGCCATCGCCCTCCATCTCTGTGCTGACATCCAGCTGCTCCGCTGGATGACAAAAGGTTATTGGATGTGTCATGTTCAGGAAGACAAACTTTCATCTCAAACTCACGGTTTCATGTCATACATCACATGTCTGCGGAAGCGTAATGCATTCACATGATCATCTCAGAATTATGAGAATATGAGAAAAATATTTAGCTGTGTTTTTGTGAATGAATGAGAAAACTGCCTGTTTAGTTTAATCCAGTTGTATTCTGTGTGCGACGCTTGAAGCTTGCTTGTAGTTCTTCGGCTTGTGGTCTGCATTGAGGGGAAGCTTCAGTAGGGAATCAACACACACACACACACACACACACACACACACCACAGTAAACCCTGTGAGTCCTGTAACCAAATGAAACTGATAAACATTACACTACTGTTTTAGTTATCTCCTGATTAGAATCTACTAAATGATTCTTTGTTTTAGACAGAGTCTGAGGTCTTGATTATGTATTATGGGTTACGTGAGGTTTCACTCATATGTGACAGCCTCGCGGCCTCAGATGTCATGTATGTGTGCACGCATGCAACACGTGCACACACAAACAAGTGTGAAAGCCTCCTTCATGCTTCAAAGGGTAACATAAGCAGTCTGTACTGTGTGTGTGTGTGTGTGTGTGTGTGTGTGTGTGTGTGTGTGTGTGTAAGACGGATTCAGTTCAGCCATGCATAATTCAGTTTCAGGAAAACAAAGGCCAGCTTATGTCATAACTGGGTAAGCTACACATTCTTGCAGGTTGAGCAGAAGAGACTGAAATCCAGGGTCAGGATGAGAGGATGAGAGGATGAGAGGATGAGAGCGCATTCAGCATCTTTAGCTTTTTATGTGTCGTCCAAGACCTATTTTACACATCTATATTATATATATATATATTATATATATGATAAACACAGCTAATACTAAACATTCAATGTATTAGTTCATAGAAAATGATATCGCCTGTAACTCAGAAAACATTGCTTTGATTGATTGTTTCTCTTGTTCTTTGTTGTGATCGGAGTCTGGTGCCTCGTTGTTTTGTGGAAACTTCATCATCAATCTTCATTTGTGTCACTTTATTTCCCACACTTAGCATCCTCTCTCTTCCACACAACAGTTTCTGGTCACAATGCAGAAAACTGAGTTATATGTCTGATCAAGTCTTATCCACCAATCTTCTCGCGCCCTCTGCTGGCCAGCTGAGGGGTCTGCAGGGGGAATTACATCCTCCTCCTCAGGCTTTTACATATTTTGTTGATCACACAATCACAGTGTTAAGACAATATGTGCCACTTCCTCTAATAAGGAGGGATACAGTCAGAATAATAATAATAATAAAAGGAGCACTTGGTTGTTTAGAAGGGCTTTGCATAGCAATTGTACCTTTCAAGGAATTGCATGTTATGATATAAATTGGACAAAGCAGTTCTTTCACAACTGTGTGTGTGATGAAGTCAATTGATTGGAGCTGACAGTACAAATAAAGGAACACACGTAAAAGTACAAGTGTCGAGCTCAGTGGCCATGTAGTGTTCTGCATGCATGCATGCATCCATACAACACCCGAATCCTCGAGTCTAAACCTCTAAATCTCTCTCAGCGGCGGCGGAAGAACAGCATTCAGATATCTGACTGGTGTGAAAGTAGCAACACTAGACTGTAAATGTTCTCCATTACAAGTAAAAATCCTGCTTTTAAATCAGCAAAATGTTCTTTAAATATCAAAAGTAAAAGTAATCTTTATGTAGCAGTAGCTGTGTTATATTTCTGTACATGATTTGAATGGATTATTGTATTATAATTATTGGGATTGTAATAATTGCTCGGCTTGTTCCTGTTCAGGTCCTGGTGGGTGGAGTTTGTATTTGTGCACCTGGGTGCTGTCTCCGTTCCCCCTGATCTTTCACCTTATCGCTGGTTCTCCGCCCTTGCACCACATGGTTTCTTTTGTTTGGTTTGGTTAAGTTGTATTTCTCTTTAAACATTTCAAACATGTAGTTAATATTTAAATTCTGTAAATAACTGATTGTTTGCTCTTCCCAGTACAACTGTGTGCATTTTCCTCCGTGTGTCAGGGCCTAAGAGCTGATTTGTGACCTGTAACAATGCATTGTATTCTTTGGGCTCATTGATATTTTGTGTGTAAAACCAACACACTTAATTACAATCTGTACAAACTGTCAGTGAAGTAAAGAGAGAGCTGATTGATTTTCCCGCACACAGGAGCATTCACTGCATTCCAAGAACTGCAAAGCGCGATAAGATGGCGTTAGCTACACATTTAAATGCTGTTATCTTGCAATTTCAAGCTGCTGTCCTGCAGGTTACAGTTACACAGATCTGCAACATGATTACGTAGTGCAGTAGTCAAGATTCAAGATGTATTCTGCTCAATTAAGAAGGTAAATTCCCCTTTGTCTTCTAACAGCGTCAACATACACGCGGCATTTAAACAGGTCAATATCACATCCTAGCATAACAGAAACCCACACAGTCAGTGAAGCAACAACCAGCTTCTATACCATCAAAAAACATTTGTTGTTGTTTAGAAATGTTTGACACAAGCCTAGCTGGCTACATTTAGCTAAATGCTAGTGTCAGCTTGCTAACATGCTCACAGCCGGCATACTGTTCGCTTATATTTGCCGTCTTTGCAGCTAATTAGCTGTAAAATGATCATTTTAGCCTGATGGTGGCGACTAATGAGAAGTCAGAAGATCACCACAGGGATTACAATACATCCTGAGGGGACCATGAATGTCTGAAACCAAATGTCATGGCGGTCTATTAGATAGAAGTTGAGACACGTGAACCTCACAAAGTCAGCAGGGGATCATGAAGGTCAGTACAACATTTCATGGCGATCCATCCAGAAGTTGTTGGGATGCTTCAGTTTGGACCAAAGTGGTGAAGCGACCGACCAATAGACTGATGCTAGCATGGCAGCATCTTAATGCACAATTATTCACATCAGTATATTCAAGTATAATGCAGCTGTTTGAGGAAAGCCCATCGCATATTGATCACATATCAGGAGCACATTGAACTGGACGCACGTGTCTCGTGAAAAGCTTAGAAATGCAGAGAGGTGTTTATATCAAAGCCACCCCTCCACTCTTCCTCACCGCACCTCCATTCCCAGTTCTATGAACAGGTGCAGGTTCCTCAAACGGGCATCACGATTGGTTGACCTCAGCAAGGCTCTGCCAATGGCGCCCTGAGACTAATCAGTGCACTCAGCGCCCCATCAGGTGATCACGCTGGTCCAGGAAGTACAACAACATCCACTTTTCATTAGAGACGAGGACTTACTTCATCTAGACACACAGAAACTCTGAAAGTGTGTGCAATAAGCACGTTTGATCCCTCACAAGCATGATTTACTGATAATGTAAGTACAGTGGGATAGTGAGAATCAAACAGTAAAACAAAGCATTGAGCAAACTGTCTGAAAACTTGATTTACTGGATGAGTGGTCGGAAGAGATGGAGAGGATAGAGGAAGATGGGAAGGTATAAAGAAAGAGAAAGGAGACGAATTAAGGAGGGAGGACGTGAAGCACCAAATGTGGAGGTTTTCACTGGACAGGAAGGGGGTGAAAAAGCTGGCAAAGTTGTGGAGTAAAGCTGCATAAAATACTGCAAATACTCAAGTACCTCGAATTTGTACTTGAGTACAGTACTTGAATAAATGTACTTAGTTACATTCTCTGGCTGAGGGTGGGGGCACTAGGGCCGCACGGACACCGACTCTGCCCGGTGCAGTCCGGACCGAGAAGGTGGTGAAGTTTAGAGGCCGACCTCGAAGTTACTCTCCGCCAGTCGGTACCTGCGGGACCTGTATCTCCTCGGACGCGGTGTTGCACGTGTGCTCGGTGGAACCAGCACGAGCTTGTGGGCTGTTGCTCGTCATTTGGATTTGATAGTGAGTGGCAGAACATCGTGGCTTTGAGACATGAGTGGGCTGCCAACAGAGGACTGTGCTGTGTTTCCCAATGGACCAGGAAAGGTAGGAGCCCCGTGATGAAGTGTCCCTGTGGGCTGTGATCTTCATACTCGTTACTGAGCACCGTGAACACACTTACACACGGAAAGGAGAGTGACTGATTGCATGAAACAAATATTACACTTTAGAGCCAAACTCTTAGCAAAGTTGTCCGCCATTACCTTCATATATAAGCTGCTGTTGTTGTCATACAGTCCTAATGGCTGGAGGCATTTGTGCTTTTCTCTTTTTTAGTTCTTCATTTCTCTAGAATAAAAAAAGCCCCATGTGTTTGTTTCTATTGTTCCTAATGATGGGAGGAATAATGTGTTCAGCAAAGGTTCATTAACAAAGCTTCTTGTGTGCTGACACTTGTCTCTACAGCTGAAGTCTGACAGGGTTCAGGATATTTACAGCTCATGCTCACCTGGTTTGATGATCTCCACTTGTTGTGCGAGGCCTGCCACCAGGGGGCGGTGTGCAGTTTCAGCAGCAGTGCAGCAAGTGCAGTGCTCTCAAATACAAAGAACCACACATGCAATAGTTTATACTTAAAGATTTATTTAGATCTTTTATTTGAGTAAAAGTAGCAAAACTATTCTGTAAAAATACTCCATCACAAGTAAGATTCCTGTATGATCAGCAAAATGTACCTGAAGTATCAAAGTAAAAGTATTATAACTGGTGTGTGCTCATATAATAATACCTTTATTTGTATAGAAGCTTTAAAAACAGACAAAGCAAAAGTGCGATGTAACAACAGAAATCTGAGGCAAAATATATCAAATTACTGATAGATAAATACAAATAAAAAGAATTAAAACATAAAGACATCATATAAAAGAAAGTCTAAATAAATAGGGTTTAAAAAGTGATTTAAAAGATGTTTTTATAAACTGTTGTGCAACAATATCTCGTATTCTATAAACCAGTCGTATGTTCTGTGTGTAAAGTCTTAGTGTGTAACTGTAGCTGCCAGAGAAATGTAGTCAAGTGGAAATACTCCGGTGGTACCTCAGGATTAGGGTCAGTACCTGACAATTATATTTTAGTATTTAAGTATTTGATGAAGCTGAATGGTTTTCTTTGCACTCTGGAGTCATATACAGTGATGGGACCCCCGAGACGGTCAATACATCAACTCAGACTCCTTATTAAACATCATGTGGTGCGTGTGGCTACACCTGGGATCATAAAGTGGTCATGAAAGTACTTCTGTTAACATGTTTCAGAGCAGAAAACATCGTGTTTATTCTTAAATATGTTCTTTTATGTTTCTATGCTGAGAGGCAAAATCCCAGCTCTAAAGTTAAATACTAAATCATTCAAGCACCACTGCATACTAGGAGATACTTTCTAATGGGTTTATTCATGTTAACTATGTGTGTTAATGGGTTACTAAAAAATGTTTAGATTAGTAATAGGTGAGAAAAGAAATGGCTCAACATTTACAGCTCTGGACGTGATGGCTTCTCACAAACGGAGAACCCATTGATTCGTGACTGCATATTTATATAAAGCATGATTAAACTTGCTTTAACATACTTTTTGGCCACCTAGCGGCAGCATAAACAAGCTGTAAACACAACACTGACATATAACTGCCTTTTAAATTGCAATGTGGTGAATATGTAAATGTTAAATCCAATATTCACTCTCCTTTCAGCTCGGTTTTTGGTCTCCACCAACTCCTGAGGGAAAAATCTGGCTCTTTAGCTGCTAAATGCTGCACTGCGTTCACCAGCGAGTCGCTAACTGGTAGTGTACAGTGGGTTTATCAGAGCCGCTGCATGTATCACAGCGCTGAGACCAAAACAGTAACGTTGCAGAGCTGTAAAAAACCAAAACAATGAGCTGAAAGATGCTAAAATCCAACGGCACCACACGGCTCAATTGGAGGTTTAATTGAAAGAATAGACCATTAACTACTACCTTGATCCTCATTTAGCAGTCACTGTTGACTGAGTGAATGAATGAAAGGTTGATTGAACCACAATAACAACTCTTTGGATTCATTACTGGTCTCTGCCTGGTCGACGTACACGAGCCAGAGGAGTTTTTTAACATCCTGGCATCCTAAACGTCGTTAATCTGCTGAGATATTGAGAAAACTAAACCAAAGTGTTTGACAGGAGCTCAGGGAGATACGTTTGGTGATATAGGTTTGTCCTTTCACTGACAATGAGAGAAACATTGGTTAAATCCAAGTAGAGCTGATACAAATGATTATTTTCATTATCCAATAATCTGACGGGTATTTTTATGATTAATTGATGAAATCTATTGAAAACCCAAAGATATTTAATTGACACGTAAAAACAGAAAGTCTTCACATTTTAAGAACCTGGTTCCAAACTAATAGTCGCTGATTATTTTACTGTCAATAAATTAATTAATTAATCAGCTAATCATTTACTGTAAAGATAAAAAAAAAGATTCAGCATGAGGAAGTACGTTAAAGCTTCTAAGTAATTATTAAATATTGTTTGCTCATTTGTTAGTTTTTTCATTAATTTACCTATCATTTTCTTATTTATTGTAATATATTATTCATTTAATTTCTATTTCTTTTGTTCATAAAATGTGTCATTTTTAAATATTTTGTTGGTAAAAGTCAATGGGAAACAATGGGTCAATTAATGGATTAATCAGCTACTTGATCATTGTTTGAGTCATTTTTCTCTGGATCTCTCGGGTTTCATCTCCTCAGTCGGGAGGATTGTTCACTCTTCTTTGTCATAAACGATGGTTGGCTGAACATCTTCGGGGTTTTGGACGTCAGCTTGGGGTTCGGGTTGGTTGTGATGGACGTGTGGACGCCGCTAACACCTCTGAGAAACAGAGATTCACACTTTGTGCAGTTAATAACATGTTCTGCCCGGCTGGGATCAGTGGTGGCGCCTTGTCGTGTTTTTATAAGTTCACAATCTCGGTGCTGAAGTCTCCCTCTCATAGCTGCACTGTCAAAGGTCAGAGGTCAAAGATCAGCCCAAAACACACACACACACACACACTTATACTGCTGCGTGAAACAAAACAAAAGAAATGACCCCTGGAGTTAGGGCATGTCCTCAGGAGAGAGGATGCTGGACAGATAGAAGTGAGATAATGTTAGAGTGATGTAGAGAGAGAGAGAGAGGGAGAGCGCTGGACCCTGGCCAATCATCTGCAAGCAGAAAAACTAAAGTAGACACAGAGGAGATGTCTGCTCTCCACAGGCCTGAAACACGAGCAAGTTCCAGAGGATGATCGAGATGAAACCGGATGTGAAGAAGGTGATACCGAGCAGCCAGGTGGTTTAGTCCGTTTGTACTCATCAGTGCTGGTTGTTGCACAGACGCAGACCACCAGACAGCTCCAGAGGATAGCCTCCAACAGCTTTTGTCCTAAATATGATATCGAAATCCAAGATCCTACGTTAGCGGGAGGCTGTGGAGGAACCGGATTCACGGGACGCAGGAATTAAACAACCTCACGTTTCCTCCCCCTCCTTCTCCGCCCCTCACCCCCCACCCCCTAACATGCTCAAACGGAGGTGTGTGGAGGAGAGAGCGATCTGAGCCCGCAGCCGATGCCCGGAGAAAGCAGCAGCCTGTGCGCAGGCAGCTGTGGACGGCAGGGAGGTGGTACCCAAGCGTCGGTGTTTGTTATCTGGGATCCGGCTCCGGAGGCGCGGCGCTGAGGTATGGGCTGCGCTCCCAGTATCCACGTCTCTCAGAGCGGGGTGATCTACTGCCGAGACTCAGACGAGTCCAACTCCCCCCACCAGACCACCACCATCTCTCAGGGCACCGCGGCCACACTACACGGGCTCTTCATCAAGACCGATGCGGCCGAGACCATCCCCTCCGTCATCACCTACCAGAACCGGCACTCGCGCAACAACTCGTACCGGGATTGCAAGGAGAACAGCGGCGGACAGATCCGCATCGAGGCCGAGACGCAGACCAGCAACACCAGCGTCAAGGTGGGCTCCGGTACTAACCAAACACGATGCACTGGCACAGCATCAGCACCGGGTCGTGAGTGAAATCACACGTGAGGAGGCCCATCGGTGTGTTTGTTTGTTTGTTTGTTACCGGAGGAGGCCCCCGCCTTCCGAGCGGGTGCTGTAATTCCAAACTGTAATTCATTCAGTCTGCTCTCCTTCACTGCCGTGATGCAGCCAGCCGTTAGTGTGCATGATGTGTGGACAGAGGATGTTTAGGAACAGAATTAGTAGCATGTGTGCATCACTCGGTGTTTCCCAGAGATGCATGGAAACGGAATGAATCATTGATTCAAATATATTATTATTAGTGTTATTATTATGAAAATGCTCAGCACTTAGTGATGGATCTGACTTGATGCAACAGATGCATTGAACCCTGGCAGCATTTTACCATGTTTCTCTTTAAAGAGGTCAGAAAGGATTAACAATGAACATATTTATGTATTAACGAGCATTAATATTAACATTTAATACAGTTAATAACACACTAATGTAGGTGTAAGCATATATTAAGTGTTTTTTAATACACAGTATGCGTCAACTTCACATATGATTGATTCACATTGATTTATCACAGGGGGGGGGGGGTATTACACTGAGGTGTTAACATTAACACTTGTTATATAAAGAACACCTTTGCCACTACAAGTGCTGCTGGAGTTCTGACCTCCTCAGGGTCCTTTCCGCGCAGCTAGGAAGTGAAATCGTCCCAGAAGTCCCTACTTTGCATGTCTCTGCACCACCAGCTGTCTCACGAGGCTGTGTAGTGCACTACAGGTGTAGTGCTATAACAAAAGCTCGTCTCGGCTATTCTTTGTTATCATTTCTAAGTATAGCCCTGCAGCAAAGACTCCCACAAACACAACACATTGTCAAATTAGCATGAATGCACATCCAACTGGATCGTTCCAGTGGGCATCAAAGTGCCGAAAGTCAGAAGACGACTTGTGTTTATCTCTAATCTGAGCTGTGCATCAAAGCTACAAGTTAATTGGAGACATATTGTCTGATTTCACATGCGAGACGGCGTACGTAACAAGCTGTTCACCTAATAAACGTCATCATTAAGACATCAAATGAAAAATATGTTATATAATAGCATCATCATTTCAGCTTTAATCTGGAACTAAATTAATACATTTTAAAGCAAATAATCTAAACTAAAGGTGCACTTACCTGCTTTTTCTGAAACTTTCAAGCACATCTCAAGGTCTTCCTCAGTGGAAGAACTACAACCGCACGATGAAGAGAACTAAGAGGCTAATAAGGTGGACCTCAAGGTAAACTTTCTCTGGTTATTTATTTCTTGGTCAAGAAACGGTCAAAGATGAACTTTCACACACAAAGATCACGTTTATTCAGCAGCTCGTTTCAGTGACTCTGGAGGCTTCAGCTTAATGAAGCAAGTGATTGAGTGTTGAGGAGTTGGTGTGAGAGAGCTGAGGATCAGACCCTCACAAGGATTAACATCATAAAGTTGTCCTGTCATGAGGGAGTTCTGTTCTGATCCAACCCCACAGGATATAGCTGTGTTTTGTTAAGAAGTAGTGCAGCAGATGATCGTGTCATCAGACCCTCAGAATAGATTAACCCTTTCAGGCCCGGATGAGACCTTTTTTACTAAATAAAACAGACACATTCTTTAATTATAACCTTTTTGTTTGCATGATTTCAATGTGGCAAACTTTCCTTTTGGATGTTTAGTTTGAAAACATTCAGCATTCACAATGTTCCCCTCTTTATCTTGTGTAGTTAACATCATTCTACCAATCCGATGCTCTTTAATTCTCACATACGATTCACTGTCGGCGTCTCCGTTGGTCCTAATATGGAGTAAAGTTTCCACAATATGAGTGACTGGACTGAATGAAAACGTTTAGTCACCCGAAGCTTTTCACCAAAGGCTGAAATCACCGAACACATTGCAACAGCTTAAAAGTGTTTGAGTCCAGTGTTTAAGACTTTTTATTGATTTGTGTCATTAGTGTAGGGTGGCACAGATAGTGTGTGTTGTGTGGGTGCTTGCTGGTTTGTCACCTGTTCCTTCCCTTCAGTCCCCCCCCCCCCATCTCAGAGGACTGAGCGAGGATCAATGATACCATTTATTATTAAAACCATCTGCCTTCCCCTGCAGGATCTTGATAATCTGCCATGGCGTTGATCACGCTCCTGTGTGTGTGTGTGTGTGCATGTTTATACTCAAGTCATTTGTTTACCCCCCCGGTCAGTACGGCCGGGGTGTGAACAGTCACATGTGAGGGAGCTGATGCTGGTGGCCCGTACAGATTCCCCTCCAGGGCCTCATGCACAGAATATACAGACGAGAGCATGAATGAGCACTTTCTCTGCATCGTCGCAAACCACCTCTAGACACACAAGCTCAGCGGTCATCAACAATACATTTCTGTGTTATGAAAAAGAAACGAAACCATACCAAACTAATCCTAATTAACACAGTTCTTCTTATCCTCACAATAACTCTGCAGAAAGGGTCTTTACTGGCCCTTCTTCATACTGACATTACTGAGAAATAAGACACGGTATGCATGACAAGTGACAAAATGCAAGGCCTCCCCTAGTGTAGAGAGGAACATGTAAAGTTGCAGGTCAGCAAGAAGTCGCAGCACATTAGTTCATCAGAATCTGGTTGGGCTTGATGTTTCACAGCTCTCCAGGTTTTCATTCTGGTCTACAGGTTATTATGTATATATCTCAGTGCACACAAAGCCAGCATCCTCCTTAACGTCTCAAAACCTCAAAACACTAAAACATTGTCAGATTGAGCCGGTTTAGCGTGGACATGGTCTGAGCTTGGATGTAATAGTGTGTGTGTGTGTGTGTGTGTGTGTGTGTGTGTGTGTGTGTGTGTGTGTGAGAGAGAGAGCAGGAATGTCATCCAGGCTGTGAAGTGGAAAATAGTTTGAATGTTGGACTGGGACAACTGTTTACATGCAGAGAAGCTCGTGTAGGTGTGTGTTTACATGCATGTTATCTCACTGGAGCATAGTCTGGATTTTTATTATGCACAGCGCATGTTTCCATGTTATTTCTTTGAGTAGCTTTCATGTAATGCAGTACAGTGGAATGATCAGTACCTGTGGGGGAGGTGGCACTTCAATGTCTGAGGGGAAACGGTGCGTACTTTACAGAAAGCCTTGATTGAAATGTCAACCTGCTTGAGACTAATTCAGATGCTGCAGGATTTCAGTTGGATTTCCAGACCAGTTGGGGAATAACATCCAATATCAGATTGCATAAATAAACATTAAAGGCTGCTGTAGTTGAATACAGCCAGTACTGCTGTACTTAAGCACAGTGGGGCTTTGAATGTTGCAGCCCATAAACCGGCTCACGTTCCGACAAAGTGAACCCACTTTAAAATATCAGCTGATCGGTGTGAGCTTATCACGACATCACACTGTGGAAAGAAGTCTAAAGGAAGATATCTGTGACAGTGTGCAGACTGAGGCTGACCTCAAGTCCATCTAGGTGCTACCGAAGGCCACTTGCACTGCAGATAAGATGAGGCCTTGTTTCAAGGACTGATTCACGTAAACACGGAGGCCTGCTCTTAACGTGATGAGTAATGTAATACGATGACAGCCGGCTGCTCGGTAACATGCAAAATAAATCAAAGAACATTTCAGATACAGATGAAAGTGACATAATGCATAGGATCAGAGGGTTTAGCCACTATAACGTCATTCTGTATCACGTCTGATTTCTAAACAAGTCTGAGATTCAAAGTAAGAGCCACACAAGGTCACGTGTAGATGAGACACACACTCCTCTTTGCCACTTCCGCAAAATGATTAGACCTTGGCCTACACATGTAAACACCTCCTTTCTGTTCTCCAGCCATAATGTAAACTAACTTGTCATCTTCGATAATCCGACATCACTGTAAACAGTGAAAACACCTTCAAAAGAACACATGAAACGTACCGTGACTTTGTTAAGTTCGTTCCATTGTGAAGAATAAACTGCTCTATTAAACGTGCAGTGACATGGTGGAGCAGGCCTCCATGATGAAAGCCATGTTTAATCTGTCTCATAACAATGTGCATACAGTATATATGCAATGACATTATGCACCGGGGCCCCAGTAAGTAATTAAGAGTTTATTTATACACCACTTGTCAAAGTCAGTTACAAAGTGCTTCATAAAAACAAAGAGTAGAATTAGCTGACTCCAAAAGGAAGGCAGCTGTAAAGAAAAGCTTGATAAAGTTGGCAGTTAGTTGAAGATCTAAGTCGGAGGTTTCTGGGTGGGGGGGGTGCAGAGGGAGTGAGGCAAAGATGCTGCTGTAGGTGAAGTGGACAGGTGAATGCTGGTGGTCTGAAAACAATGGGACGTTTCAGTAGTTCAGTCCGACAACTCACGGATATTAAATCAGCAGAGTTGGAGTTAGGAGTCTAGCCTCCGACCTTGTCACTCCCCGCAGATATGTTTACATAGAGATATTGGGGAGTGACCCCCAGCTGGAGGGGGTTGATGGTTGTGGAGAGTGAGCTTTTTGTAGCGGTGCAGCTCGAGTTGACTGCCTGAACCAGCTCGCAGGCGTCCCTCCTTTTATTGAAGTGTGGCGGCTCAACAAACAGTCAGCAGCAGTGGCTGCGACACACAGCGCAGTCAGAGATCACACCCATATTTTTAGATTAAGTGCGACTTACACTTCCCGAGGATATCATTATCTAAGATGTTCGTCACAAATAAACAACCTTGACTCCATTAAGAAACCTGAGAAGTCCAGAACCTGCCTGAGAATCATCATGTTTTCAAGTTTTCCTCAGTATCAAAGTAATCCAGTGATAGTTGTCTGAACATCCACGGGTACACTGCAAACAGCGACTGCTAATAGCTAATCCGCCCAAAATGTAAAGAAATACAGGCTAAAGTAACAAGGTAGCTCACCTCTAACCCACTGACTTCCTGGCAACACTTTCTTTCCTCTTTCTTTATTCTTTTCATTTATCTCTTTCTTCCACCTTTCTACAGACTCTGACATCTAATTTCACCTCTCTGAGTATATCTGTCCTCTCCTGCCTTTCCTCGCCTGTCTGAATCCTTATGAAGCGAGCTTCCAGCCTTTCTCATTCGTCTCCACGTCCGTCCACCTTAACTATGACAGCCGTCCTATGACAACACTTCCTCCATCATCTTCTAACTCCACTGATTTCTGAGCAGTTCCCGTTTCCACCACCTTCCTTCTGGTCGTGTCGTCCTCCAGCAAAACAGAATTACTAATCTTCCCAACTCCTGAATTGAACCCTTAACCCTTCTGACTTCTTTTGCAGTCTGTGCTTCTTGTCATCGCTGCAGCACCCAAAAATGATCCAGTCCCCTGCGACACTGAACCACCAGCTCCTCGTCTTTCTTATAGACTTGGTGGCTCTCTGGTTCAGCACTCCTCCCTTGGGTCATCTCTTACTTGACTGAGCTCATTTGACCTCACCGTGATCACTGACAACATGACAGGGATCCCTGCTCAGACATCCCAGAATGTCTTTGTACTCTGAGACAAACAGCTGTTACGTGAGATCCTCTTGACAGTAACAACACAATCCTGCACGTCTGCTATCATCTACAAAGTGCCTTAAGATAGATGCACGTGCTTAAGGTTCGGTTTAGGAACATTAACAACTGGGTTTGGGTGAAAACATTTAGTAAATTCAGGTGGGGAATCTCCCTGAAGCGTCATAATGCATCGAGGGCTCAGCCACTTGAACCTAAACACATGTTGTTTTGTGGCTTTTACTGAAACTATTTTCTTGGGAGGACGGTGAAGCCCAACCTTTACCTACGATAAGATATTCCCAGTCGCTTACCTCTTCATCTTCACAAGTTAATTATTATCAGTTGTCTTTTTATTTGAGGATCTGTACTGTGAAGCAGCTGCAGGAAGCGTTGAGTTTGCATTAACAGCATGCAAATAAGACAAACAGCCTTCACACGCTTCCTGAACTGTTACACACTGTGCTTCAGCTGGGCTGTGTCCCTGTGATGCTTGTCCTTGAGGCCTGCTTTTTATTTGAATCTGCAGGAAAAACTTCAAAAGTCGAGACATATTACTCTGCACACTGTTTTAATGGCCCTGCAAACTTATTTTCTCATTCAGCTTCTTTAATATGAGTGATGGGCTTTACAGGACCCGATCATTTTCTGTCAAAGTTACAGTTTTAAGTTATTTCACTTGTTTTTTGTTTTTTTTGTGGCCTAATTTGGAAATATTTGATGTCACAAATTTACATATTTTTATTTATATTTTTAACCACACCTGCAAAAGCGTTAACATCCAACAACGCATCTACTCTTTAAACCTGAATGCGACGTAAGACAACACGGGACAATATGCATGTCTGTGTAACCAGTGTGTGTGTTTGTGTGTGTCTTTGCCTGCAGGTAAGGATGTGTGTTGAGGGAATATTGTTCTGGGCTTACAGGCAGTGTTTTCAGGCTTCAGCAGATTCATTCCTTTTAAAATGGCTCTGTGTTTTTATGCCACACTACACACACACACACACACGCAAAATAGAAATTATCGCTGGAATCTCAAGTTTCCTTCGGTCCTTGAACGGATCATGAATCACAAATCTAAGCTTAACTTTGAGGTAACTGCCAAATATTTGGGTCATATTAGGTAACATGCCGGTTATCAATATTTGAAAACTTGACACTGATGCTGCAGTTTTTTATTATTACAATGTTGCCCTATTAGTTTGTTCATACCTGAAGTAATATATAACATATATTAGGCAGCTTCTTCAAGTGCAAAGCACCCAGAAGCTCCTGATGACGCTGGTGGTTTTGGCAGCGGCGTGTTTGTGTGTGCGTGTGTGTGTGTGTGTGTGTGAGACTAGATGTGGGTTGAAGTGTGTCCATCTTTAAGCCTAATTACTGCTGACAAACAATACCGAGTGTGGTTGAGTCACTAACTCCCGTCTACCTCATTACTTTAGTCATGCAGAGGCTGTTGCAGTAGTAGTAGTTGAGTGGGTTTGTGGGTAGCGTTCATTATTATCGTACCTTTAGTAGAATTAACTTTAATCCCCCTCCCCCCTCTTTCTTTATCTCTCCCTCTCTTTTGGTGGATGCCTCTGGTATTTCGTTTTTTTGCTGGAAAGAGACTTTAAGCTGGAACATTCCCCAGTGGGTGATGAGTGTGTGTGATGATGCTCAGTTTTCAGACTTGACATGCTACGCTGCTGATTCACTGTCCTGTTTTGGAAGTGTGTGTGTGTGTGTGTGTGTGTGTGTGTGTGTGTGTGTGTGTGTGCAGACGCTCAAAGGATGCACATGTAGCTGAGTTGCTTATTCACACCAGAGTGACACATAGGGTTAAGAACACAGCCCAGATTGCGTTGCTCCTGCAGTGGGATTATGCAGGTAAACCTGTGTGTAATACCTTGTAAAGATGTGTGCAGCTGACAGCTCCACTCCGGGCTGCTAATGCTGGGTGTAAACATCCGTGTCTACGCCGCAGGAGAGGCGAGCACCAAACCTGTAGTAAAGACACGTACAAATATTGTTTTTTAGGAGGTTTTTGCTGTTTTGACAGAGGAAGTACTCGTGTTCTTGCTCTCTGGACTCTTAAAGCTGAGAGAGGGAGGTAAGAAAGAAGATTAAAGGCAGTGAAGTGACACACGGGTCAGGCGGGAAAAAAAGCAATATGCCAATATGCTTCTGGACATCAATGGTAAAATGGTAAGAAGTGTTTGCAGGTTGTTTTTGCTGTGTGTGCTTTATGTGCTCTGTTTGTGACTGTCTCGTCTGTCGCCTGCAGGTTTCAGCTACAGAAGAATGTGTAGGACCTATGAGACTGACTCAAGAGCCAATCCAGGTAAGAGCTGAACATCTGGAGTCGTGTTACTTCATGTCGTCATGTTGGCTGCACAGTAACTTTAGATTATGTGTGACAACTGCATTGGACCAGGTTTATTAGTTTTATTTTCTATTCATCTGCAGATTATTTGTGTCATTGATCAATCGTTTAGTCTTTTAAACGTCAAAAAACGTCTCGGAGCCCAAAGGCAACGTCTTCAAATGTCCAAAAACCTCAGAGTATTCTGCTTACTTAGTTTATTTATTGATTTAGTCTGATATAAGACAAAGAAAAGCAGTGTGTTGTCTGATTTGAGAGGCTGGAACTTTATTATTAATAGTTTTTTCTGTCAAGCAGCTAACTGTTTTAGCTCCATGTGACTGATTCGATGTATTTGTCCAAGTAGTGTTGTTGTGTTTCCGTGTGCTTTGTGTAGTACTTGTGTTGTGCAGCACCAAAAACACGGTTCTGGGTGAAAAAAGGACTTAAACATTGTATCAGTGCAACTCCCCTCCTGGTCTCCAGTTGTTTATGCAGGACTTGTTTAGACACCATGTTATTTAAACTATAGGGACTGTTTGTGCTCTCGTGCTTTGTTCGGGTCACATTGGGACGTTGTGCTAATATGATCCTTCTACTGGGAAAAACCAGCCGCGTCCACTTCCTGGCGGTAACTGGGCTTGGAAATGGTTTTGCTAAGTTAAAAATGTTCCACCTCCTCTCTTGTGTTGTGGGAGAATATTTACATAAGCTAATGCTGCAATCTTAAAGGACAGGCTCACAGTGTTACAACAGTCAGTCAGGTGCCCATGTGGACATTTAAACAGCTGTGATCATCTCTCCTGTTCATACTGGCCATTAAGAGACCCCTTCGTCATGTGATCCCAGTGAGAGGGATCGTTTATCTGAAGCTAAAGAGTCAAATCAAGAAGACATCTGAAATATCTCACCAGAGCTCGTTTTGTGTTGATTTAATTTGGATCCACTGCTTCTTCCGATTTTAAAAGAGCCCCAAAATCTGCGACCATATTACAATATATGACCTACTTACTGAGCTGAGCATGCTTTCATTCACTCTCAAAATCTGTGTCTTTGAGAGGATATTTGTTTTTTAAGGTTAAATGTTGACCTCAAACTGTCTGTACTCGTCAAGAACTTGGGAATATTGCAAGGTTAGGCAGGGCTGAGTCAGGGATTGTCTGCGCTCATCCTCTGGTCAGGGATTAGGCCATGTGCTAGTCAGCTTTGTCCTTACGTAACAAAGAAACTAAGAGTTCCCGACCTGGAGGTTACCAGCTGCTATGTGATGCAGGTACCACAAAGCATTCCTCTGTCCTGGCAGCCCTACCTCAGGAACCTGCTGCTTTTATTAGGTGCTTGTTTATTGCTTTGATTTAATTTGCTTTGGTTTGAGCGATCTCCAGGGGTTTCTGGGTTCAGCTCAGTTCCAGTGTAGTGATGTGAGAGGCCTGGCATGCCGAGCTACAGTATCCCGTCCCCCCCTCCATCCTCCTCCTCCTCCTCCTCCTCCTCCACCATGCCAAATAACATCGCACCAGGAATCTGTGGCAGTATGCAGGCAGGTGGACGGACCAGGGTCTTTATTAAAAAGCCTTTGAAGACTTCGTCTCAGGCCCCTTAAAACCTTTAAAACTGCAGCCCACTAAAGCTGAACCTCCAGCCTTCTGCTGGATCTGTGACCCAGCACGCCACTCTGCTGCTCCACTCCTTTACAAGAACAGAGATGAAAAGAGGGAGATAAAATGCTCTGCAGGAGAGGGTTTATTTATATATATATTTATGTATATATTAGTGAGTTTTTCCAGGACATTTACTGGTACAGCCTCACAGCCTGCAGAGTTTCAGCTTATCTAATGATTTACGTGTTTCACTCATTACACAGATGACGGTAAAGTTCTGTTGTTCCTGCAGGATGACGACAAGTTACACGAAGACGAACATTTAATCATCAATGAATCAGTTATAGTGCCAAAAAATAAAATTCATATTTTTTTAAGGGAAAATGGTACAAATTCACTGGTTCCAGTTCTCACATCTATGATAGAAAAACCGAACGTCTTTCAACTTTTTGAACTTGGAACTTTTGAATTTCTTTCTCACATTTTATAGATCAAACGATTAACTGAGAAAGTATTCGGCAGATTTAATCCATGATAAATAGTAACAAGTCAATGCAGCCCAGTCTCACCTTTTGGGTTATTGTGCTCATTTCCCAAAAGAACAGTGTCGTAAAGATATTTCAGACACAGAAACCTTTTTATAGATATTATCTCGCTTCCTTCAAAGCATTCTGGCCGTCCAACTATGTAATAAATCCCTGAACACTTGGATGCAGTCTGTGTGTTGACTCAACGTCTTTAACATACTTCCTGTAAAATATTTGAGCCTTAAAGTTCATTCTTGGATTCAAAGACCGTTTGCAACTAAGGATGATTTTCCTGATTTAATGTGAGCATCTTCTCGATTAATCGTTTTATCTCCATAAAATGTCACAAATGGTGTGAAATGACATCACAACTTCCTAAAGCTCAAACTGCTTGTTTTTATCCAATAAAGTCCTAAACCCAGAGGTATTTGGGTTGGTTTTGTTGGAGGTTTGTCAGTCAACTAATAGATTAATCAACTCGCATTTCAGGTTTTCGAGTGGACCTTGAAGATTATCACACGCTTAGCAAAACAAGAAAACAAATGATGTCCCATTTTAAAAACGACTTCTTCCACACAAGAACATCTTATTGATAAAAACTCAAAGACACAAAGAATCCTCCACACTGTCAATCACTTGCACTCATCAGGTAAAATGCATGCAGACCAACAGCCCGAGAGCACCAGCAGCACTTCCTGGCATCTTCAAATCAAAGCCAAGGAGCTCACACTTTAAGATGTAATGAATATTTTATACAAAGGCTGTGAATGTATGTGTTGCATAACGGCCTAAAGACTCAGACAGGCCTCCATCGTGTACTAGCTGACACGCTGGGACTCTGTTACGCTCCCACACAGATAACGTGCTCAAAGCTAGTTAGCCCCCGTGACACCCCTGTGTGTTTGGGAATCTCCCAAAGTCAGATGGCGTCTGGCCTGGTTGTGCAAACACGGCAGATTAACCTCTGAACTCTGAAAACGAGAGTCGGCTCGCAGCAGCCGTCAGGGACGAGTCGCTGCGCCAGCGGAACACTCGCTGCACGCTGTTTTCATACAAACCTCGAAGCCAAAACCTCGTGACTGTATTTTGTTACTGCATTATTGGTGTGTTTTGACTGTGTGTACTTCAGACCGGGTTTTAAGACCAGCGGCGCCTCCTGCCAGGCTCGTCGTCCGTGACATGCTCGGGCGGCAGGTCGGAGATGTGTGCAGTCGTCCCGGGGTCGGCTGGGTACCGTGCGTGTGGAATTTCACATGTTAGCACCATGGTTACACAAAGCAGTGCCATGGTTACACAAGCCGGCACGGGATCAAACACTGTGGACCTTTCACACGCACTCACCAATACCAGCTCATTTTCTCCATCTGTCCTCTTCTTCTTTTACATCTTCTTCTTCTTCTTCTTCTTCTTCTTCTTCTTCTTCTTCTTCTTCTTCTTCTTCTTCTTCTTCTTCAGCCACTCTCACCTGCTCGTCTTCATATTGCACTTTCTGTCCGTCCTGCGTGCAGGTGTGAAGGACGGCACAGATAGATGTCGCACTATGAAGTGTGAGGAGTCGTGACTTCTTCTACTCTTTCCCCCTCTCTCTCTGCTGCACCTCCATGCACTCCCTCTGTCACTCTATCCTTTGTTGTCCTTAGAGGGAGTCAGGAGGTGATGCTGCTGCGAGGTGGAGCAGAGTACTGCTGGTTCTGGCTGCAGCCCAGCTGTGTGTGTGTGTGTGTGTGTGTGTGTTACAGTGTTGTGTTTCCTCACCACTGTACCAAAGGTGGCTGGTGTGTACGTGGTCAAAACTCAGTGTGGCATCAAACACATGACTCTGCAGGCGTGAAACTCTGCTTATTCAGGGTTATGGGTGGAGGCTGGACTCCATCCCAATTAACATAAAGGCAACAGAGGTGCCGGTTTGCGCAGGTTCCCAAAAAAGGTGCAGCTCATGAGACTGTGTGAGGACATCCACATATACTCGGAGAGAAGATGCAGCTCCACCCTCTGCCTGCTCACGACTAGAGGCTTTGACGTCTTTACTATATTTAGAATAATTAAACACATCTTGAGAGGTTCCACTGAAAACTTCTATAAGAGATTACAATGAGTCGCTTATCTCCCTGAACTCTAATAATTGGTGCCTTACCCAGCCTGTATTTGAATTATTTCATCCTTTGTTGCCACATTTAAATGTGTTTTTCTTTCTTTCGTGAGGGGGTGGGTCCAGTTGCTGTGTTTTACTATGATTTGTCAGCAGGTCATGGAGAGTGGGGGTGGAAGGAGAATGATTTTGGACTATAAATATTGTTGCTGTCACTGAATATACATGCGTAAAAAAAGCTTGTTAAAGAAAGAACAAGGCTAAGATTCATGACCAGGACTTTCTTGCTGTGAGACAACAAAGCGAACTGCTTAGCCAGCGTGCCTCGTGATGTGACCCGTGGTATCTATACTTCAGCTTATGATTGTCTCAAACACTATCTGTATTTACTTCTCTATCAGTAAGTGGGTTTGTGACATCCACATCAAAATCACATTCAGAGACACATTTGATACTTCTGACAAGTTATACAGAATTAGAAAATGTGCGCATGGTTTTCATCCACATGTCTAATCCAGTATTGTGTTGATGTATGTTCACAGCCTGCAACTACTGTGAAAAGTACTGGTATTTCCAGTCAGAAATGCCCCACAGAGTTTAACTCAGCCTTTAAAAATATAGTGTCTCTCTTTCTTCAAAGCAGCCCAACAATTGCGTTTTCTACATCTTTTAAAGGTTGGGCAGTTGCACGAGCTGCTGTGTTATTCTGTCTGTAACCTCGGTGTCAGAAGTGTGAAGTCTGGTTGTTGGATGTGTGCTGCTGCTGGAGAATGTCCTGTCTGAGTAGTAAATGTAAAGTAGACCTACTAACATAGATATTCTATAATTATCACCGTAGTAGCGGCACTGTCTCACCCAGGCGTCCATTCCTTCCTGTCCCCTCAGGTCCTGCTGGTGTTCGCGAAGGAGGACAGCCAGAGCGATGCCTTCTGGTGGGCCTGCGACCGTGCCGGCTTCAGGTGCAACATCGCGCGGACGCCCGAGTCTGCCGTTGAGTGTTTCCTGGACAAGAACCACGAGATTATAGTCATTGATGGGCGCCACTTGCGCTACTTTGACCCTGAAGCTGTATGCCGGTGAGCACCTGTGTGACTGTGTCGCTGCTTCTGCGAGGTTGGACATTTGCAGAATGAAGAGTTGGACATTGTGGGAAACACATTTCTTTCTTTCTTTCTTTCTTTCTTTCTGAGAGTTACACAAGATCAGTACCACACTTAACTGTATGGTAAATATGAAGCTGCAGCCGCTTAGCTTAGCACAAAGACAGGGAAACAGCTGGCCTGGTTCTGTCCAAAGGTAACAAAATCCACCTTCCAGCACCAAGAAACAGTCTGACACACACAGTAAGCCCCTGTGAAAACCACTATTCATAATTTTCACACGTCAGTTTTTGGACGGATTGAGCAAACAAGATGCAAAATGTTTGTTTGTGAGATTTAAAGGTGCTGGTAGGTCGCCTTTAGATAGAGGCAGGCTACCTGTTTCCCCCTGTTTCCAGTCTTTGTGCTAAGCTAAGTAAATTAGCTGCTGGCTGTAGCTTCATATTTACTGTACACACATTCGAGTGGTGTCTGTCTCTTCATATAACTCTCAGCAAGAAAGTGAATGAGCGTTTTTCAGAATGTTGATCTATTACTTTTTTGAAGCATCAATTTGCACCATGATGCCTTCAAGAGCCTGAGCTGGCATGGTGAGCTGGCTTCTTTTCTGTGGCTGTTTTCAGACCAGCCTGCATGTTTGACATTGAACAAAGAGTTGGAAAAGACCAAAAGGGTCTGAGAATGTAATCCTTCACTTCAGTACACAACAATCAATTATGAAAACCAGTAATATACAAGTCTGTCTAAAAGCAGTTGTACTATAAACAGCTTTGGGACGTTGCAGTGGAGGGTTTGTTGGCGCCATCTGGTGTTTGCTGGAGGCGCCACAACCCTCTGCCACCTGTAGCTGCTGTAGTCTGTGAGCTGGTGTTCTAGAAGAAGATGCTGGACGTCACAATTCACAAGAGGCTATCCAGTGTGACTGAACTACATGCTGTGTAATTGTGAGTTTGTTTGTTGACATGGGAGCTGGACGGTGGCCCAGGGGAACCAAGTGTAGCACACATGCAGGGGCTTGAAAGAGAGGGGGTTTCTTTCCTTCTTTCTTTCTCAATCAAAAACCCCTCTGACTGTCGAATAACCTCGTTCCCTCCTTGCTCTTGCCAGGTGTTAGTTGAGTTCATACGGGCGATACTGCTCCGTCCCGTTACTCTCTGGCGTGTTTCAAGATTTTCTTTAGGAAATATTTTTAGGCACAAATGTCTACATCTCTAACCGTTTCCTCTTCCTGCTGAGTCCCTCAAGAGTATTTCAAACATTCATGTTTTTATGTCGGTTACTGGAAGTTGAGCTCATGGATTTTAAAAAATGAACTTCTAACCAATCCCAGTATATTTCAAATAAAAGCTGGATGTTGTTCTTCTGCTCTTTCCCATATATGAACACAGGACTTGTGTTTAGGCCCATCTGAATGAGGATTCCCATGGAAGTGTTTTAATGTGTGTCCCATGGTTGTCTTGAGGCCTGTGTGAATCATTACAAGGACGTCTCTAAAGACCTTTTTTATTTATGTTCATCTTTGCTTTCCAGTTCTGGCATTAAGCTGGTCAAATAACACATATTACGGCTACTTCTGTGTTTATTTCTGTCATGATTTCTGCAGAGCTTTGGGTTGTAGTTATTGCTAGATATGGTACTAGCCCATCCAAAGTTCTTGGATGCCCGCACCATATATTTTGTAATTGATATTATATTATAAGTAAAGGAACAGATCCATCCATCGCTCCCGTCTCTTGATAACCACATTTTGCATCTGCTCCCTGTTTGTCTGTCGCTCCTCTCCTTGTTTCTTTCCTTCCACCCTTCTCATCCTTATCCCCCCGTGCGTCCTTCCAGCGCAGTGGTGTCGTGGTCGAACCTCCTGAAGCAGACGTTGTGTTTGGTGTCTCTACGTAAAGCCCAGAATTGTTCTGCCCTTCTTTTTACAATCTGCCCACATGTTTGTCCTGTACCGGAGTCCAAGCAACGTGTGGATGAAATGATCTCCTGCTGACTTTTTAATCTGCATTTCTTTTGTTTCCAGGCTGATCCGCGCCACAAAGCCCTCCGAAAACACCGTGATTCTAGCCGTTGTGCCACAAAAGTAAGTTAGATTTTTACCTTTTGTGGATTATTTGTGTTCAACAGAAAAAGCCGTGCAGCAACGAGGAAACAAGAGTTGAAAAACCTGGAAACTGACGCAAAGACATTATAAACCAAGAATCTAATAACTAGGCCTATAAAGGAGGTCAATGCACAACATAACTATACTCAATATAACAACTAAACAAGGGGTTAAGTGCACAAACTGAGTTCATACAATCTTCTTCTTCTCAAGGTTTTATGGCGGCTGGCAAACAACGTTATGGTGCATTACTGCCACCAACTGTTTTCCTAAGATATCGAATCAAAACTAGTTTCCCTGAAAAATATCCCGTAAATCAAACTTTATTTCTTTAAGGTTCCTTCTCATATTTCAGACAGTGAATTATAACATGTTCTACAGTTTCTTGTTTCTGACCTCAATTGCACATGGGGAAACTTATATGTAGTGACTTGGCCAAACCAAATAACACACAAGGGGTAAACAAGTTGGACACCAACTACCACTAAATGCAAAGCTAAACTCACTCGGGGGGGGGGGGGGGGGGGGGGGGGGGGGGGGGGGGGGGGGGGGGGGGGGGGGG
>JAVQJL010093765.1:0-17500 GCA_036024295.1 Nannoperca obscura
CCCCCCCCCCCCCCCCCCCCCCCCCCCCCCCCCCCCCCCCCCCCCCCCCCCCCCCCCCCCCCCCGCTCAGTGAAAAATGTCATTAAAACATGGGTGAAGTCAGCCATACGACACACAAGATGATGATGTGTGCCAAACAGAAGCCCGGCATACATCTTTGGCAACTTGAAATTTGGACGAACTGATTTTGAATGTCATTTTATTTGGACCTATTGTCTCTCTGCAGCCTAAACTAATTCTATTTGTGAAAGAAAGCACTCAGCCATTCCTATCCAAACACTGTCTTGTGTGTTGTTATAGCAGCTAATTTCAAAAATAAAAGACTCAAAGATGAAGGACGCAGTAGTGTTTTCTGTTATTTCTTTCTTGGAACCCCTTTTGAGATGATTCAACATGGATTGTAACTTTGTAACTCTTGCACCTATTGGTGTGTAAAAGTGAATTGATAGGGGGCGATGGGTGAGGATTATCAGGCATGTTTGGGCAGAACAAGTGAGAATTGAGGAAAAGGATGGGAATAGAAGCTTAAACATGGATGTGCGTGTCAGCCAACAATTGTAAGACTTACAAACCGCAAGTGGGTGTAAAAATAATTTCAAATCTAATAGAAAAAGAGCTTTATTCTACAAAAGAGTCCTAAAATAAACCGATTAATAATGCAAATCACTTTGTTTCTGCCTCTTGGATTAATCCTACATTTTAAATCTCTTGGTTGTAAATGGCAAATGGTAATGAGCTTTAACGCTAAGACCAAAAGACATACATAGAGAGTGAAGAAAAAAAAAGTATGTTTTCAAACAAGTGATTACTTTTAATATTACAATCCATTTCGACGACCTGTGGGGTAAATATCTGAGTCAGAATTCCTACAGCCTGGTGCTCTTCTTAAGCAGCATTTGCTACACTGCAGCAGGCTGTAGCTTTCTTTTGAAATTGGATTCTTCCCATCCATCAGCCCCCTGACCCATTCATTGACCCCATTTCTGTCCCTTTCAAGTTGGCTGAACATTGGACATGCAGACTTGCTTAGCAGCCAGACACCAGCACTGTGCATCCTACCTGAGGCGGGCCGTTCCGTCCTGCAGAACAGCTCCCTCCATGCAGTGTCCATAAAGATGCTGTTGAACCTGCTGTCAAAGGAGGCCACATACTTTGCCAGGGGATGAGAACCTGTGCAGGAGCGCAGAGAGAAACGTTATGTATAAAATAATGCTAAAAATAGGTAACATGTTCGGCTTGTATTTGTACAAATCCTGGTCGACGTACCTATGGGGATCACCAGAAAGCGTATGTAACTGAGCCAGTCAGGTGTCTTGTTGGCCAGCTGCTCCACAAAGAACCTCAGGATGGTGCTGAGGTAACTCTGGTCGCCTGCCACCGCCACCTTCATCGTCGGTGGTGTCTGTGCGTTGCAGTTACAGCTACGAGGGTTAAGATAAGGAGAGAAGGAATGAGTAGTTACAAGAAAGAGTTCCACATCATGAAAGATGTGGGTCAGAGAAGGCGTGTGAGAGAATATAAAAAAAATTAAAAAAGATTCATAACTGAACAGGGTTTTTCCTAGTTTAAAACTGGTTCTACCTTTTCTGAGAGCCAAATTATGTCGTGCTGTAATTTGCAATACCAGGTACTTGCAAGTATCTGCAAGTCTTTCTCCAGTTAAACCAAATATTGCAAAAGCTTTTAGATCTTAATCCTGCAATGCTAAACATATTACATCATTCAAATTAATCTAAAGTGAGACAAACTTTTACAACGTTTTTTTACGGTATTCAAAATTTTATGTCTTTCGAGTAGTTACGTGCTATAAAATATTTAAGTTGTTTTAAGGACTGTCCTTTGGGCTTTGTAGCTAAATGCTACAGGATTTGACACATTAAAAAGGTTCATGAAATAAGATTTTACTGTCTAATAGGAGAACGGGACCTTAATGTATGTGGGTTTTAAAATGTATATTTACTCTCAGTGACAACACCGGAGGAAAAACCCAGCTAAAGCAGCGCTGAGCGAGCACGTTAACATCAGAGACGAGTGTGGCTCTACATGCCACGGCCCCAGCTGGAGTAAACAGGTTGACTGAGGAGCAGGTGTGTCAAGAGTGGAAAAGTTGCAGTTCACTGGATTAAAGACAAATCAGGTTTAACAAAAGCGGCATAGCAGACGGAGACAGCCTCGCCTCCCACTGACATGACTTCCTGAGGAGGTGGCAGCCCGAGCAGATGGATCCAAAAAAGGGCGAAGAAGGCTGAACTTCATGTTTTCATGAAAAAACAGGCACATTGTGATAGAATGGGTTCACAAACAAAGAGCATTTCAGCGGCAACAGCAATGGCGTCCTGGAATTCTCTGGCAGCGAGCCACCATAAACATACTCCAAGATAACATTCAACAAGATCACACTATCTGGTGGCTCATGTCATTCAACCAATGCGTGTGTATGTATGTGACTCACAATCTCTGGATGCGAGTAACGATGGTGTTGAAGGCAGCCTGAACATCGGCAGCAGAGCAGGTGGACACAATGGGCTGGCCCTGTTCATGGAGCAACTCGGATACATACTGCACAGAAACACACATGAGAGGGACACGATGGGTTAATGGATATACAAGAGGCAGGGCTGATCGGGTTGCAAAGAAAGCAGGAAAAAGATGTTGCCAACAATTTAGTTTTTTTATCTGTTTGCAATAATGTCAGGAAATGCTTGTATCGTGGCTAGAAAGTAAACCCTATCCTGCATGACCCAAGTGCTTCTACTGCATAAATGAGGATGACGGGAAAGGAGTTTATGACTGAAGTGTTATGTATAGAAAAGCACACACCTGTCCTTGCCACTCCATGGTGTTGATGAGGATGATGCTCTCTGGTAGGCGTTCGTCAGAGATAAGGATCTGGTTCAGCTGGTCATACACGGACTTCCTGGGAACCTTTGAGACAAATGAGAAGCAAAGAGTCTGAGATGGAGAGAAGCCAGCACATTTCCACTGGACTGAAAACAGATGTAAAAAACACATCTGTGAGTTGTTTACCTGTGCTATGAGTCGTGAGTCTGGGGAGCACTCGCTCTCCATGCTGCTTGTCCTGTCGCTCTGGGCCTTGGAGTTCTGTCTGTCTTTCATGGAGGTGCTGCGAGGACGCCTCTGCAGCCTATTCTCCACTTTACTGAGGAGGAGACCAAACGCAAGGAGCTCAAAATACAAGACAGAGCGAGCAAGGGACCTAAAAACTATTGAGGAAACACCCAGTGACAAACTAAACAAGATACAAATCTAAAGAAATCTGAACATACATGATGACATAACACTGTGCTGTTTGCATGTTTCCAGATGTAGTGATTAGCAGTGTACCTGGGAGACATGTGGTTTTGGGACTCTGTCTTGCAGAGCTTGCCAACAGTGCTGGTCATCCGTTCAGTGTTGACATCCCAGCTGCTCGCCTCCACTGGCCCTGGCCCGCTGTCAGTCTCTGGCTCCTGAACCAAAAGGGGGGAGGGGGGAATAGCAAAGAGGAGTCAGGAGGGCTGTAAGAGGACGATAGTGATGTTTATCATACAACACAGGCACTGTCATGTCCCATCAAACTGCACCAGTTTCTCTCCCAGGCTCCAGGTACATTCTGTATTCTTCGTGTGTTTTTGTGTGTGGTGCGTCCAGCATTTTAAGGGCAACGGCTGAAAGAGATGAGGCGGGGAGGGAGGTAGAGAGGTGTAGGCCTGGTGAATAATTGAATTGAGGTTGGAGATAATGATGCGAGCCCACCATGACAGACGAGATAAAAAGGCATGGTCTTTTAGCAGGTGACTGGGGATACACTGTTCCTGCAGCTCAGATATTCTGTTTGAATTGGGTTAGTGAAGCTGTGTGCCGGGGGGGGGGGGGGTTAGACTGACCCGACAGCACGAAAACAACAACAAACACAAACACATGCAATCCTCATCAGTCAGGATTTATCCAGCATGGGGCTGCCTTGTCTGCTCTACTGATCCATAATGGATGACTGTGCTGTTTGGTTTGCCTGCCCTTGCAAACTCCCTCCCTCTTTTCTTTTTCTTGGAAAACAACTAAGACCCATTAGAGGAAGGGGCACTCAAGTGGACAGGGTAGGGGCTGGAAAAGGGAAAAAAACCGCTCATGGGAGATTTAGTTTAAGAAAACAAAAGTACAATACTGCTGTTCCAAAAACATACCCCAACAGTTTTATCTGTGATGCTGTCGTCTTGATACCGGGCCCCTTGCACTTTGCATCTGTCCACGGTCAGAAAGTCTCCACTCTGCAGGGTAAATACACATACGCACACACATTAGGCCATTTTTAACCACGGAGGTCAGTCACTTCAATATAAATGACAACATAAAAGCTTCTGTGCGTTTCACTACAGCTGCTTATTAATACAAAAAAAGAATAACTTTGCTTGAGTAAAATTGCATCTTGTAACATCTAGTTTAATTAATTTCAATATTAGATCAAAGACTTTCCATTCTGCCTGCGAGACGTGTTTATGAAGTTCGACCGGAGACATTTATTGAGCAAAATGGAGGGCTATAGTAGTGAAATGCTCCGAGCTGTTTTATTACAGGCTAAAATGGATTCCCGGATATTTATAAACAGCACTCGCCATCAGACTCAACATGTCTCTCTTTCTCTGCCCGTGTTGTTTCCAAAGGGCCATAAATCTCTGAGTAGGAGTTCAGGAATTGCTCCATCCAATCTTCTCTCTGAGCATGGGAGCATATTTGTGTCTGTTTGTGTGTGTGTTGATGGTGGTGGAGAGGTCATTTTGTGTCAGTCCCTATAAATACTGGAGGGCTGTAGGGGTGAATAGGGTAAGGACTTTAGGCCCCCATCCTATTCTGCAGCGGTGGGAGCTGGTGGGCGGCATTGCGCTCATGCTCAGAATATCTTGCCTGTAGTATCATGGTGCTTGGGAATCCCTGAACCGCAATAAGCCCAGAGGACTGCCAGACATTTAAATAGTGCCGTGGGGCAATTCCTTTACATAACACTGTTTACAAAAAAGAACCTCTCCAGCAATTGAGGGGCAGAACTTTATGGGTAAACAGCGGGGCTGAAAGGCATCAGACGGATGTGTTAATAGAGTGCGTGGAGATCAACTCACGGGACATGACAGCTCTCTCTGCTGGCTTTTTTGGCTGTGTATGCTTCCAATTTCTGTCTGGGAACTGGAGTGAGACATCCCTTCAAAAAACGGCCTAAAAACAGAAACAAAGATTTGAATTAGAGAAATATGGGGCAATATTTTGTAAATACTTTGTATTTTTTCAATATTTGCCAACAAACCTTATTTTTTATTTTCGGCTTCATTACAGATTATGAACAGATAGAGTTCAATATCTAGAAATATTAGGCAATTTATGAAAAGATGGCCTTTGGGGAAAGAGGTTGAGTATGGCCGTACTTGAGTTTGGGCTTAGGCGTGCTCAGGACACTCTCGTTGTCCTCCATCTCTGGCCCACTGTCGCTCTGGTTGTACACCTCAAGACTATCGTAGAGTAAGTCCAGATCCTCCTCCACCTCCTGGGTCTGGTCGACGGGGTCAGAGTCCAGGACCTGCCGCACAGGATAGACACATCATCAACACATCAGTACACTGTAATCAGGGATTTATTATTATGGCCATGGATTAAATAAGTGTAGGGAGTGGCCGGTGCTGTGCATTAGCTAATCACTTTCACAGCTTAGCTAATGGAGCTCAAAGAATGAACGGGAACACTGAATGCTTTAAAATGCGAAAATCTATGCTATAAATACATCCCTGCCTTGGTCCTAAGCAGACCAATTAAAAGGTAAGTGAGTGCTAGAGAAGAGCTAAGGTGCTGAGCCTTGATCTGCCAGCTGCACAGTGGGGATGTATATCATAGGAACTGCACACAGGCAGGCTTGTGGACTAATCAGGTGATTAATGCCACTCCATAAGTGCAGAAGCTGGCAGGGAGCAAATAAACACAGTCTGTCCCCTCGCCTCCTCCTGGCTATGTATTTATAGAGCTGTAGCCCTGCACACTGCCCAGCCACAAGGAAGGGATTAGAGACAGAGGACTTGATAAAAGATCATTGAGCCACCTGGAGCTTCCAGAACCATCCAGCAACGCACAACTCAAATTGCCAAGAGGCTCGTGTAAGCATCAGTAGGTTAAATCACTCACACACAGGTCCCAATTTTTCAAGTTACATGTAAACCTAAAGGGATGAGTAACAAGGTAAATCCTCCTCCAGTCTGAAAACCTACATAGATAAAAGGCAAATGTTTTATACATCTTTGTTGATGCAATCTATGGCCTGCCTTTGACATTAGAAAGAAGAATGAGGAGAAACAAGGACATCTCAATTACTCCTATAGGTTTCACAGTTCTATGGTAATTATCATCATTATAATTGCCTAACAGACATTATGTACTAATAGACATCAAAGGGTTGTTGCAGAATAATGGTCGGCGTCCCGCTGATGACCTGGTTACAAGCTATAATATTGAATCTGCAAAAAGCATTTATTCAAAAGGACTTGAGAGAAGAAAAACACAAACCTAAATAGGACAAGCACATCAGCCTACATTTATCATTAGACTAAGTGGTAGAGAATAAGGTCGTTAATGTATTCTGCATACGAATCGCTGCTTATGGCAATGTATGAATCATGCATCCATGAGCACAGAGGTAATTCATCCGTGCACCATAATGACGCTTGTACCTCAGTTGTGGCAGTGATTTCTTTACAGGCGATTCTCCTCCACTCAGGAGCACATTAGCAGTGATGTAGCAATATGCTGTTCAGACATTCAACGCTGAAATTATTTTCTCCTGCCCCAAGAGCAGTTTAATAACTGATATGTTTCACAGCTGACTTCACAACAGAAGCGCTGAGGAAATTCCAGGCAGGTGCACTGAAAAGGATGCTGTGCCACTCGAAAATTCACCACATGGTTTGCTTTGACATCGACCATGTTCTCCTGGGTGTCAAATCAAAACAAAGGCAATTATTATTCTTTTCACACTCACCTCATCTGTTACCTTGAACCTCTTCAGCAATGCCACAAACTTCTGCTTAAAGTTAGGTTGCTGTAGGGAAAAAACACGTAATTAAGAGAGAAAATGTAAAAACTAACAATCAAATATGCATGACAGCTGGGCTCAGGCTTATCAGTTCTCCCAGTAACTGTCCACTGGATTACTCATTCACAGCCACTCTATGTAAAGACCATTAGAATCAGTCCAGTGAACCCACAGTGTTCATTTACATGCTCATCCACGTCCTCCTAATGGTTTCAACAAATGGAACACAGCGTGTGCTTTCCCGTAAAAGCTTGTACGACAGCAAACACAGGCCCTGAGTTATTCGCATGGTCAATGATTGGCGAGCATGAAACTCCATGTGGTGGAAAATGGAAATGACGCAACTAACCCTGGTCATGGAGGTGGTTCGGATCATTTTCCTCCGGGGTTTCTTGGGCTTCCTGACCTCGTCGTCTTCATCATAAAGATCCTGAAATAGGGAGGAGGATGAAACATCTGAAATCTCAATAATATCCCTTTATTTCTACCTGCATACATTTAAGTTAAATGTATAAATGTAAAATACACTATTATAACAAAATATTCTTAAAAGACAACCACTGCTGACAAAGTCTGCTATTTAATTTTTTTCTTGTATATGTAACTGTGTAATAGCATGTTCCGTATGACAAGTAGCCGCTTTCAATTTGTTTAGCTACAAGAGATTTTATTAACTGAATATCTTATTTGTATTTAGTTTCACTGGGTATTGCAGATTTGTCTGTGCCTGAGCATTTTCTGGCACTGACCTGGCCATGAACTGCGTCATCACTGGCTTCCTGCTCTGACGAGTAGCTGTCATCGTCCTCCTCAGAATAGTTATCCATGTCTGGGGAGCGGTCTGAGGAGGCAAGCACAGAAACACACAGAGAAAAACATCAGAACACAGGGATTCGTGACAAGCATCATAAGCATTACATCCTTACAGATTCAAATTTGCAAGTTTCCCACTGCCAAATCTTTTTAAAACTTGGACTGAAAGAAATGGGGATTACATGGTGACCTAAAAGAGGTAAGCAAGGTCACTGACTTATTAGTGTTGAAACGGATTAAATTTTCTTTTGGAATTCCTACAGGAAGCAATTTGTTCGGGGTGAAATCAAGCCTCCTAAACTCAATTTGAAATCTACTACTTCAGAAAATTTTTCTCACACTACCATTGGAGGGTAAAAGGTCTTACACAGTAAAATACCATTATAAAGTAAATTATGCTTCCAGTATATTGTTTATGTTTCACACATATCAGGATGAGCACAAACACAGTTTTCCTCTTTGTGTGGATAGACTTGCTTAATATCCTGTCCTTTTCTACACAGTTCACCAGTAATGAATTGTTTTGAATACTTGGCAAGAATAATGAACAAAATATATGGTAATACAGAAACATTTTCCGTGCACATAATTGAATGCTAAATTTGCTTGCTGAAATGTAATGAAACTCTTGTTCTATGCAAATTAGATTGCAGAGCTCTTTTTGTGATCCGTGCCTCACATTCTGATTAAGCTTTAATGACATTTTTGTGGTTGAAACATTTCAGTCGTTCTTTTGTTTAATGGCATATTTTATTGGTTTGAACAGCCACATTCCTTAAGAGGCAGATTTTACTGCGTGCTTGACAGCTGAGGACAGATCAGGTGATGGAAGACTTTATTTTTTACAGCTAATTCAGACTTCCTTTTGCCTGTGAAACATCCTGTTCTATGTTCTTAGATGGGATGGATGTTATTAAGGATCACTGCAGAGAAGAGAAAGATAAACATCTTTCCTTCCCTCAGAGTGACACTAGTTTAATACTTGGTGCATGAGCTCATCTGTTATGTTTGAGCGGCCTCCTTAATAACATCCAGAACAGTGAGGGATCAGCATAGCAGGATGAAGGCATGGAGTCGGATCAGGGCCCAACATTTCTCCCCGTCCAGAATTAGAACAGTGTAAGGTAACAGGCCGTAAATCTGTTCAACTCTCAAATCAACATTACAACCATAGCTGAAGAGAATAACATATCCTTGGCCATAGGTTGGCTTGGGATTAATAGAGTTTATTCTGTCCTCAGGTCGGGAAATAGGAGCCATGTGGAAGAAGGGAAGAGAGAGGCCTGGCTGCAGGGTGACAGCTGAAATTACAGACAGGATTTGGTACATGGCACAGGTACAGGCCTGTCTAACAGACCCACGTAGGGGGACGAGAGATGGCTGTGCCCACCTGAGGTTTTGGTCTTGCGGCCAGCCTGGCCGCTACCGTCCTCGTGGTCGATGGGCTGGCTGGACAGAGAGTACACACTGATCTCCGCCACACGCACGGGCGCCTCCTTCACGTTGCTATGGAGACCCAGAATCTGTCCTCCGTCTGTTGGGTGTTGCATCACCTGGAAATAGGAAGATTAACATTGAGGCCGACCACTGATTTTAACAATCTGTTCAAATACAAAATGGGCTCAAAACCAATTTATACCAGACACTTTTGTTATTTGATCCCTCCCCTGCTATTTTCCTGATAATGTTAACTTTTCTTAAACAAATACAACACAGGACTTGATGTTTGGATTTCATCTGTCTCAACGTCAAGTCCTCTTTAGCGGAGATGCCTTGCCTTGTACAATCCCTGTGTCTATCAGTCACTCTGTACGGCCATGTCGAAGCAGCATGGAACAAATAATATTTCTTCAACAGGCGGGTAGCATGGAAGAATTTTATCTCTCCTTAGTGAGCCAGTACCGATCCAGCAGAGATCGGGATGGCTTCTGTTACACTGCTTTATGCTCGCAGAGATTTACTGACTGATTACAAGCTGACAGCTATGCTATCTCTAAATAAATCTTCATTTGCACAATCCTGCTTTTCCATTGTGAATATCTAAATTAGCTGAGCCAATTTTCTCATATTATCCAGTCAAACAGTATAACATAGTTTGCATAAACTGTTTTGAATCAGATGAGAAGGGATGAGCTTTCATTCTAAGCGCTATCTGGAGGGTACTTTAAATAGTTTCACTTGATGAATCGCTGCACAGGGAGTAGGTTTATTTTGCTCAAACACTGGCAGGGGTGCACTTGAATGCTGCATGCAAAGTCCAATAAGTGACTTCCTCGCGGATAAAGCCCCAATAGATTCAGAATGAGGGCACGAGAGAGTTTACTCTACAGCAGATGACAACATAATTACCCAACAGGATTCAATAATGGGCAATATAGCTTTATTCATAGAAGTCTGTGGGTTGTTTCACTGCAGTAAGCACCAAAACAGCACAGCAGCTGACTGGTATTTTAAAATGCAATAACCCATTAGTCTTGTTTTCAGATGTCACTCAGTTCCTGTCCTGGGGCTACTGCCAGGAAGTAACTTTTGCTAAGCATGAATGGGCGCATCAGCTGCTGTAATTAGAATTGTAGAAATGTTACCCGTGTTTCCCCGTTCCAAATCATTGTGAAGCTTATGATCTAAGTCTAAATCTCTGTCTAATTATGTACTGAGCAAGGCATTTTAATTGATTTGTATCTGCTTTATAAAACCCAATCTCCAATCATTTGTTTACTTTAATCCATAGTAGTGAGTCTGACATATAAAGAATCTCCACTGTCCTGTGTTAAAACACTGGAACAGTGTCTGCACAGTGTTGCAAGATAATGAGTAAAATCACAGCAAGCAGTTTTAATGTGTGATATGCAAACTGACAGGCATCAGTAAGCAAAGCAAGACCAGCCATTTAATCATATATCTCTAAGTCAAACAAACATCCACAAGGAGCTTTACATCAGCTCCTAGTCCTATATTACAGCATAGCATGGCTGAATGCACGGTTTTCAGAAAAGTGCATATGAAGCCAACTCCAGATGGCCCATAATCTCACACAGCAGTATGTGTGATGAGCATAAATCATCTGAAATTATGCGTAACACAAGACCCCTCTCTCTGGCAACCGAGACATGGCACACAGACACTAATAGCCATGTCAATCACTGTCAGAGAGGAGCAGAATGCAATCACATGCTCAGAGCCAAATGACATGTTGCTCAAAAGAAATTAAACAGATGACAATAAAACGCACAAAAGGAAACGACTGAAAGTAATGCACCAATTGAGGCACTACGCAGTACCTCAGACATATTGATAACTCCCACAGCCAAAGTTTTGTAGCCCAGGATGGTTCGATTCTTGTAGCGTTTCCTCCTCTGCAGCATAATCTGCAGTCTGTTGGCATCCCTCTTCAGAAAATGGGGGTACTGAAAATAACAAAAATAAAGCCAGACAAACAATGCAGACACAATTATAAATTCATCAGCCATTAGATGGAGTCCCACATTAACACATTGATTTTGTGAGTACATAATTCAATGGTGACCTTCCATGTGCAACAACGGGGGAAAGTGTCAGTATTCAGCTTCTAAATGCTTGCAAATACAAATATTTCAACCATGCAACTAAAATAATAAAACAAGATTGCATGTATTCACTATCTGCTCACTGAAGATTTCACTGTCCTTCATTGCCATGATGTCCGTCTGAACAACAGCATTTTCTCCACTTTGAATGAGTTCTCTGATGCTATTTATTTCCAGATAGCCCTTTGGTCACTAGTTATCTGTGACACAAATATTGCACAGAGTGTTGCCAGGACATAATATTAATGCCATCAGACATTTTCAGTGTTTCACCAGCCAGTGTTGGTCCATACAATCCTGTTTGCTATCTTAGACTGCCAGGCTAGATTTTAGTTCTCAGTCGTTGTGGACCGTGAGCTCATCCAGGCGTGGACAAAGTGCTTCACCATTTCAGACGATTTATCTCTAGTTAGAATGCGGTCTGACTGCACTGAACTGTGTCCAGTGATGATGTAGAGATACCACACACACGCCTGGTTCAAGTTCATGTACATTACATTACATTTATTTACCTGACACTCTTATCCAAAGCAACTTACAATAAGTGCAGTCAACCATGTGGATACAACTAAAAATTTACAAAAAGTACATCAACTCTATCAAATATGCTCAACTGCTTCAAGTGCTACACTCAGAAACAAATACAGCCAGACTCACTGTACTCTATGCCAGCAATGAACCTACATGGTGGGTGTTAAATTCTGCATTTCTTCCTGCCTGAACTATTACTATTATTTTGTTTAACAACAAAAACAACAGCACTTCCTCTGTTAACACCGTCTCTGACCACAAGATAACATGAATAACTGTGGTACACACCAGGCCGATATCAAACAACTGAGCCTGATTTCATCAATACATAATACTGAAGAAACATGTATAAATACACATTGATATTTTGAACTTAACACTACGGGTTAAGAAGGGGCACCAGTGCAGATAAAGGCTTTAACACAATCCTGCCTGTCAAGTCACCGCCAATCAGTGTGCAAATTCACAGTATAATGTCAGAGTGCTTGCCTGTAGTGAGAATGTGAGCTCCAGATCTGTCTCCATCAGTCCACTGGGTGGGAGAACGTACTCATTGGATCTCAGAAGACGCTTAGAACCCTGGAAGACAAAGTAAAGCAGAGTTTCAGTGTAAGCACACTTAATAAATGCTACATATACAACAATTATACATCACAAATCTCATGTTTGTTTTGGCAGCTAGCTTAAAATTGGCATAAATCTTGTTTTGAGGGTGCAAACTCATTTAAATTCAATAATGTCCTTTGGTTTAAAAACACAAAAACAATCCCTCATCTTATGTTGTTTCTTTAGACTATATCTATTCAGACAGCACTGACTGAGTGTGCAAGCTTTATTCTAGTACCAGCCTGCTTCAAATTCACACATTTATGCAGTATCACACCTTGAGACAGCCCAGTACAAACAGTCCTCCACTCCTTCACTGCTTTCTAGAGAACAGTGCTACTAGAACAAATGAACTCTCTGCAGTTAAGAAACAACTGGCTAGCATGGTTAATCATGCTGTGAGAGGGATGTTTGGTCCAGGTGGAACTATGACTGTAACCTGAAACATGTTTAAATACTAGACAAGTTTATATGGCTGCCATTAGGCTGCATGTTGTTGCCATGGATCTCTATTAAATTAAATTAACAGCCACTGTGTCAAGCTGCTAATCGAAACCAAATTTAGTTTGATAATCTAATACTTGCTATTCTGGTCGAGAAAGACTCCTCAACTAAGCTAATTCTGGGAGCTGGCACAAGGTTGGTTTGGCCAAACAACACAGGGATTTAAATGCCACGGGTTGTGGAAGTCTCTTTCAAATATAAGGACACTGACAGTGTGTCCTCAGAGGACCTTTCTTAGCCTTTAGCATGTTTCTCTTACAAGCACCCGGATTTAAGTCTATCCTGTTCCTCATCAAGTTCCAGTTAAATTGTTCAACCATGCTTGTTTATCTGTCTCTTATAATCTTGAAACAGGAAATCAAAGTGTGAATGTGAGAACAGAAACAGCTTGTCGAGTCTCAGATTCACAATTCCACATCAAGCTGAAAGTGCTGAAGACAGGCATCTGTTGTGTAATATATTTGGCAACTCGTCGACTGTTGTAAAAATGTCATAAGTCCTTAAAGCTTAGTTCAGGTATCTGTTAAACCTTCCAATAAAATTAAGTAAGACCTGGTGAGCAGCATGGAGCAGTGAGGATATCCTGTATCTGACTTAATACCCTGGGGAGAAGCTCTTTAATAGTCCAATGCAGTGGGTACGACATTGGATCCTAATGTCATCAGAGCTGCTAGATCATGTAACAGATACCAAATGAAATGGTTGACTGTGTGCTGAGGAATCATCACGGGATATCAGAGGGACCTAACACCCTCTTATTCAAAAATGCAGTGGGGGCGCCCCGGTAGCAAACCTGGTAATGCATGTACCATGTATCAACGCTGATACGTGGAAAAAACATTCAGTGTACACACATGTACAACACATGCATGAGTAATTTAAAATAACTTATTGTATAGCATCTTAATGACAATGCATGTCTCATAAAAGGCACAGTAAAGCGGATTAATGATTTGTACTTTCCACAAAAAGTCACAGTCAGGAAAACAAGGCCAACAAAGGTCCAAAGGCCTTGTGAGCACAGAAGGAATGAGGATTGCAAATCTCTGACAACAGAAATGTCATACTGTACATAACCATACTTCAAGTCATCAACTCCCTCCAATCAACCACACAGTGTTAACAGGTGCAATGAGAGGAAAACAAATAGAAGATTGGATATAGCTTGATATGTCTGGCAAAACAGAACTGACACTACACAAAATCCATCTTCTCTAATGAAACTGAATCGTTGTCTCAGAGAAAGAGGGACCTGGGTTTGACTATTAGTCTGGTCATTCTGGTTCAGAGTTCACACGTTCTGTCTGTTCTACTCTGCACTTGTGGGTTTTGCCAGGTGCTGCAGATTCCTCCAATGGCGCAAAGATCTTCAGGTAAGGTAAACTGGAAGCTCTCAATCCTGTTCTAGGAATGAAGTAATTTGTTTCTGTGTCCTTGCATGCTGGGATAGACACCAGACTTTCCATGATCATGAGTAGATTTAAGTGGGTACGGAAAATGGATGAATGAATGATCATTTCAGCATGAGCTGAGATAGAAATTGTATAAATCACATTAGATAACATAATGTAAATAATTATTTAATTGTTTAAGTAAGTACTTGTCGTACTTAATTGTTTTAATAAAATAATTACTTTATCCAAATAAAATACAGCTATAGATGTTTGTTGCAATTAACAAAGCTAGTGTTACACAATGAACCAGTGTAATGCTTGGGCAATAACCATTTACATATCTATTAAAGATATGTATATTTATTGGGTATTTTCTCTTCCCTAAAATCACATTTGCTTGATGTTTTTTTATGATTTTTTTCTAAATCCTTAGCAAATGAAGATCTTTGATTTCTCATACAGTTCCACATCTTGCATGAAGTTGAAAAATTCCAAGTATATAAACTTGTTTAAATAAGAATGTTAGAGCCAGTTGGTTTTTATTTTAAGTCAAACAATGCAACCTATAGGTGAAAGGTTAGCCAAGGGGATAAAGAGGTAAATGGCTTTTTGATTTTATTTCTTATGTTAAGGCCTGTTTTCTTTATGGATGTATTTGAGTTGTTTGTATGGAACAAGCCCCAACAACAGACATCAAGAGCATCAAATGTAGTACCCTACTTGCGTGTGGAAATCTACGGCGTAAAAGAAAGACAAAGTCATGACAACGAGCATGCAACACTCACACAACACGTGACACTGTGTTCTAGCCTCCCATGCAAAGGAAAGCAACGTTAAAAAAAAACATTTACTGCAATGTCAATAGTTTAAAAAGCACAAAGAAAAGGGAACATGGGAACAAAGAGTATTTAGCTGTTCTGACACTTGTATAGTATTCAGTTGTAATAAGCATTTTTCTATCTTGCCTAATGGTTCAATATGTTCCAGAGAGGGACATGCTGACAGTATCCATGACATTAGCTGCAGCCCTTGTTTTGTACAGAAAAAAAGAGGGTAAATCTCTGTCCAAGTCTGATCTTGTTGCTAACTTGAGCTCCACAAAGAGGCTCTGTATGCCCCCCTTTTCTCATGCTCAGTGGCTGGTACAATGAATCAGGGCACAAAAGCTGAGCACTCTCAAACTGCCTGACATGCATTAACAATACAGAGCATTGGCAAGGAAAGCTTGTACTGAATGTCCTTTGCACACCCCCACCCCCCTTCTCTCGCCCTCTCACCCGTGCTACAAGCTTTTCCACTGTCTTTCTGGGACCAGATGGGGGGATGCAACAGCCCCTCTACTCTTCTAAGCTCCACAAAAGCCTGTGGGAAAACAAGTTCAACTTTATGCTTCTTCTCAAGGTTACTTTCTTTTAACATGTTAAAATTCTCTAAATTGGCTCCCCTGTTTGCAGCAAAGACAGGAAGTGATATTAGGTCAGGACAAGAGCTCAATGTGCAATTGTATTAGAGAGGTTTTAAAGGCGTTTGAGGCTTCTGCTTTTACCCAACACACACCTATACAGACACACACAGGCACATAATTGGATCATATCTGAGTGTACTGCAAATGGAAGTGATTTGGACAGCAGCTTGCGCTGAAATGAGGATTGCACGCCTTTCCTATCATAATCCAGCTTACATCAATGTCTGGCTACAACCTCAGGCAACCGCACACTGAAAAGACAGGAGACAAAATACAGAATCATGAAGTGCACGTGCAGCAGTATACCACACTGCAACCTGATGTGCAGAAAATGTAGCAGTGGTTTGTCTAAGGAAGCTACTTGAAGTGACCCAGCAGTCTCCAGGGTGAGAGAAAGACAGACAGATCTCCCAGGAAACACAGAGCCTCCTGGAGAGTAAACTGTGATCTCATCATCCCTGCTGATGTGGCTTTGGGAGACCATCCAAATTGGTTGGCCATTACATGGGTTGTGCGTGCAGGCAGGCCACTCAACCTGATGAGACCCAGAGAGACAAAAGAGACGGCCAATGTATGCTGAACAGAGAACAGACAACATGCGGTAATGAGGCTTTGTCATTCACCAAAACCCTCTTATTCCTTTGTCATCTTCTCCAACGGTCTCTTTATCCTCTCAGCTTCTCTGTTCTCCCTAACCAAACCTGCTGGAAATTGCATTTAATGCTCCAGTTCCAGAGCTGTGGTGAACAGAGCTTTATTCGGTTGTCCTTAGGGTGGCTCAGCAGAAATGGAGAGATTTCACGCTCTGAAGACAACGTAGCTCATGGATAAAGCACACTTGGTTGGTTGGTTGGTTGGTTTCTTCTTCAGGATTACAGTAAAGGGGTGATGATTTGTTTCTCTTTAAATAGAATCACCAAGAACTGCATACAATTACTATTACATTTCATAATGAGGGGGACAATATTCAGAGTGGGACAGAAAATGGTCACTTAGTGAGGCATGAAAGCAGAGAGTAGTTACTATAGAAACAGTGAAGTTGATAAAAAAAGGGATTAAAGTTTGAAGGACAAACTGTTACAGTATTATTACAGTATATACAAGAGTATAATAAGTATATAATAAAGATAGTCTAACCACATAAAAGAGTCAGAGGCTGCTAGTTCATTTGGTGTTACTTTTTTCTCCATTATAAATATATTTAGCTACTTCCTAATTTATGTGGTATAACAAACTTAATTACTCAAATATTGGAACCTCAAAACTGATTCATTCAAGTCCAGGAAAATGTGAGTAAATTAGCTGGAACTAAGAATAAGACTATCTCACCAACTAGCAATTATTGTATTATTGTATATACAATGTAATTGTAGTTCTTGTAAATTGTCCATGCTGTTTTTCCTATGGTACAATCATTTCTAAGGTATGGTCAGACTCAAGTTGGACTAAATATATAGTTACTGCTTTGTAGGGCAGGTCATTTTTGTAGGGCTGATAATTGCTCATGCTATTTCATGTTTTATTCTTTAACTATTGCCCATCACTCATGCATATT
>JAVQJL010093766.1:0-37802 GCA_036024295.1 Nannoperca obscura
CCCCCCCCCCCCCCCCCCCCCCCCCCCCCCCCCCCCCCCCCCCCCAACCTCACAGAAGACAGAAGAAAATCAACTGGTGGTAAAAATATGACAGCAAGAACTGTCTGTTTACAACATATATGGTGGCAACATTCTGACATTCTTATTTGCGTGAGATTATTGAGGTTGTCAAATCATTTTTTTCCCCATATCATTCTGCCATTCTACCTAGCTTCTGTTCAGCTAGTTTAGTTTTCCATACAGTACATCACTGTAGGTCAAGTCAATCCTTTCCGGAAACACACAATGTTACAATTTACATAGTAAAAATTTTAAATAAAATACTATAGACTTGAAATAAATAACAGTCAATATCTGCTATACAACACTGTACTAAATGATTAATGTTGAGTCACACGTTTGGTCATAGCATATTTGTTTGCTCTGACCTCCTTATTCTAAACTAATTCGCCTCGAAGTTCAAAGGGAAGGTCAGGATCTCTCTGCGGTTGTCGAACATCCATTAATTCCTTCACTCTCTTAGTTCCCTGCTGAGAGATAGATTGCATCTCAGTTACCATTACATGCACAACAAAGCTACAGTATATCATCTACCTTTATAAAGAGTTTATTTTCCAACTAAATTGTGATATCAGTAGTAATCGAAAGTAGGAACTCTCATCATAGGTCAGGATTTTCTTTTCTGACCTGAGGGTAGGTTGGTGATCGCCACTCATTCCTGTGATGAGGCAATCTGTAGTCAAACAAAGGCGGAGGGAGAGGAAGAGACGAAGACGGGATGTCCTGGTACAAACCCTCTCGTACATCTTCATACAGATGGCTGTGAAAGTCCATGGGGGGTTGGGTGACACCTTAAAGAGCACATGGAAATACATACACAATAAATATGGTCAAATAAATGCACAATCTTTCAACTTGAACGTACTTGAATAATCGCTAATGGCAAACATTAAGATAAATCACAAAATACTCCAGCTGGCCCAAGTTGTTTGCTGCAAATTAAAACAAGGACAGATGTTGCTCCTGATTGGCTCAGACTGCATCATATTTTGGACATGAGGTGTTTACTCCTGCCTTGTTTACTCTGAGGTATATTTGTGTCTCACCGAGCCTACGCATTTCCTCAGCATGTGGACTTAGAGGCGGCATGGTGGGGTAATAATAATGGGAACTTTCCTGGAATGAGTAAAACAGAGGGAAACAGCATCAGCTCAGCTTTAATCATGAGTAACTTCAGGTAAATGACAATTCCACATGTGTTATTGTACATAATTGCAGACAGAGGGGGTAGATTCTTGCAGGATAGGTTCACCCAAAATACTTTCTCACTAGAAGAACTATGCAGATATGTTTGGTTTTATTTGCCTTGCTTTGTATATTTGTCTACCAGATTTCTGGGTTGGATTTCTGCCTGCTCTCCAATGAAACAGAGGTGAATAGACTTGGTGTGAACAGTTTTAATTGGGGCTACCGAAGAAGACAGAAGATATAGCCCCTATGAAAATGGTTGACAGGGAAGTCTGTGGAATGCACGGAGTAATGGGGATATTGTCAATAAAATGAGGCATTGCTGTCATCAATACTGTGAGGATCACCTCTATGGTACTGGGGTGTAGGCAGAATTCTCAGGGGCAGATATCTCAAAACCTTGGCAAATAAAATGAAAACTATCTGCAGTCAAGGCTAGATACCAGTACAGGTAAATGAGAATATATCTTTTTGGTAATTTGGCTGAACCAATCCTTACAGGTATGTATAAAGGGAGAGATCAAGCCTGCCTCCGTGGAGATTTGTGGTTTCATTATACGCCACCCTGACAAAGTGCTATCTGCTTTCTTCTACCTCACTCAACACATTTTCTTCAAAGTTCAAATCCTCCTTGGCCCTTTTAAAGTACAGAATGATAATTTCTCCAAGATCGATGTGTATTTTGAATGCTAATTGTGAAGTATTGATTTATGTTCCATCTCTATGCACAGCTAAAGGTTTCATTAGTTTATCTATCCATTTTCCTTGTTATGGCTGAATTCTCCACTTCCTCTTCTGCCAGATCCCTTCACCCCCTGCCTAACCTCTTCCCTCCCTTCAGCTGTTTACTCAGCCTTCTCTGCGTCTCTGTACATTTTCTCAATTGCCATTTTCTCTTCCCTCTCTTCCTCCTCTCTCTCCCATTCTTACCGCTGCATAGCTCTCATAGATGTTGCTGTCTGTTTCAGACGCAGATTCAATGAGGAGGGTGCGCTGGGCTGCTGTGTTGATCTTTTCTTTGCTCTCATACTTATTGGAGTTGCTTACAGTTGACTGACTGGACCTGCATGGAGAAATCAGATTATGTCATTAACTTTTACTTTTGTGATTTATTACCCAACAACTTCTAATCCCCAATATGAACTAAGGCAGATGCAAAACACTCAGCATACATAGCAATTTTTCTTCTTGCATACATTAAGTTCTTTATAACAATGTATCATGTGGTACGAATACCCGCTTATTGCTGGATTGTGGTGCAAGTTTGATGACACTGATATAAATAGATATTGACAGAGGCTTTTTTGCCAGGTTGGCTGTTTTAGTAGCTAGGTCAGCCAATGGAACAGGTCTCAGACTTTTTAGAGTGGATTGGGTGTGTGTCTCTTTATTACTTCTACTGCAGGGCCTTAACTTACCCCTTCTCTTCATTCTTCTTTCTATCCAACGCACTGCCTCCTTTACCCCCTGCAGGGGGAACAGGAAGAGGAGGAAAGAGGCTTAGTGTTAGGAAATTAGAACTTGAAGAGAGGAGCATCATCTCATAAGCAGAGAAATTGATCAGAGCAATAAAAGGGCGAGAGAGTGAGAGTGAATGAAAGACAGACAAGTAAGCTGTGAAAATCAATGTAAAAACCAGAGGGCAGGGGAAGGTGAGGAATGAAAAATAAAAGATAGAGACGGGAGAACCTGACAGTTAGACTGAAGAACAAATAGAAAGAGACAGGAGGAGAGATAGAAGAAGGACCTAACGCTAGCAAATGAGATAAAAGATATGGACGGAACATAGAAGTGACAGCTTTGATGGATGAATGCGGCAGCAGGTAGAGGCTTAGAGAATGAGCAGAAGAAGAGGAGACAGAATAGACAGATAGAAAGAGAGACATGTGGAGATGAGAAGAGAGTGAGAGGCTGAGCTGACAATTGCATCATGGTTCGGAGTAATCTCTTTAGAGTTTTGTTGAGGAATCTGGACATTATAATGACATAAAGGGACAAAGGAAACACTTTTATATCCATTGATGAAAAGATCATTATGGTTACCTGTCTGGCCTCGCCTCTTTTTCCACCTCAATCCAAAGAAGCAGCCCAGTGAATTAAACGCCAGCAAGACTCCAAACACCACTGTGAACACTACTGTCAAATAGACGGGCAGTCCAGTACCTAGTCCACAAAAGATTAGAAACATTAGCTCAATGCATAACAATGACAGTTAAAGAGGAAGTTATATGGAAATTCAGAAAGATACAAACTGACTGAGACAGACCAAACCACTCTCTCAATTGTCTTTATTGATTAAAGACTAGCAGAGGGGAAAAAGTATGGGTGGATGCCATGACAACCGCTACTCTCGTAGAGCAAACATTAACAGCCTTGGAGGTGCATACATTAACATGATTTAGTGAATGAATGAAGCTAGCTGCTGTGCAAACAGCAATTTCCAGCTGCCCTTAAGAGCTTTTTCAGGGAGCTGTGATAAAAGACTTACTCTGTGAGACTGAGTCATCATCTGGTGGGACTTCTAGTTCTGGCCTTTCTGTACAGAAAGAAAGAGAAAAACAAAAACTTACAAGCCACACTTATTAGCATAATAAACTTGCTACATTTATTACAGATTATTAGATGATTGTACAGTAGAGTCCTTTCAGTATCAAGCTACTCCAAACTGACCCTTGGTGGTGATGGTCAGTACTGCATTGTTGTCAGCATAGTCACTCTCTCCCATTGCATTGAGGGCATTGACAGAGAAGTTGTAGGTGGTGAGAGGCTGCAGGCCAGTGACAGTGAAGGTTGTTGCTCTGGGAGGAAAGACATCCATGTACAGAAAACTGGCTGACTGATCCCAACGGTATCTGTCAACCAAAAGCCACTGTCAAGTACAATTATTTTATCATGAATGTCAGAGATTCTTAAACCAACATCCTTTCTTGAAATCTCACCTTATACGAAATCTTTGCCGCAAACCACCATTGAAGCCGGGGATCCACTCCAGAGTGACAGCGTTGTGTGTGACGCTGACTTGGCGAAACGATGAAGGAGGATCTGGGTGATCTGATGGTTGAAAAAGCAAATGTGCTCTCGATTTTATGAGAAGACTGATGGAGAACAGAACACCTTCACTCAACAGGAGGCTATTTGAAAAGACTTTAGGTTCTAAGAAATTGAGATGTGTGCTATGAGATAGTATCTATATCTGCATATCTATATGCCTTCCCTACGGCCTCACTCTCTGCTCTAGAGTGATTATAAATAGACACAATTATACGACTAAAAGTGAGTGCAGAGCTGATGTTCTTCTTGATAGAAATAGGCGAGCAAGAAAAATGTTTTGAGATGTACTAACTTTTGCCATTGGTCATACAATTGTGTTTGAAAACACGTGTGTATCAGAAGAACCAGTGATATGTTTACCTCAGAGCAAAATATTTTTCAGGCTGTGACACTTATCACATATTTTTAAGTACTACAGTATTTTACGACTGGAAAATAGCATTAAGAAGATTGTTAATAACTGCTGATGATAAATAATAAAAAAGAGGAAGGAGGGAAATGTCAGCGAGCCTCCACAGCCATTTTTGTTTTCTTCACAGTTCATTCCAGAGGAAGAATTTGTTTTTGTCAGCTTTGCATTTTTAACTCCTTTTCACTCCTTATCTGCTTTTTCTTAAGGTTGTGCTTTGTTCTATGAATGATCAGGAAACACGGGCAGATGTATGGCTGATCCCTCTCTGAACAAAGTAGCTGATTTGTCCAATTTATCCAACTAAAGTTATGCAATGATGGAGGAAGCCTCTTGATTATTATCAATATTGTGAACAAAGATCAAAGGAGGCTAACCAGGCCTTCAGTCTGACATTAGGCACTGCTTCAGTCAGGGTAGTGGAGGAAAAGTAGATTATTTTGCATTTGGAACATGGAGAAAAAAGAAGGGTAGTTTTGGGGGCAGAGGGAGAGATAGTCAAGGAGAGAAGGAGGAGAGATAGTTAAGCAGCAACATAAGAAGGGGATGCTCTACTCGTCTCTGGCTCCAGGCTGAAGCCCAGTTTGTAGAGTAAATAATTCCCATTATCAGCTCCCCTCATAAGATTCCAGGGCAAAGAGGTCAGCCTTATTTGGATCTCGTCTCCTTCAAATCCAAAAAGCACCATGCTAAGAAAAAAAAACCTCTCTGTTCCTCTCAGGCTCTAAAATGATATGGAAGCATATAAAATGTATCATTACTGCGTCAGATTAATTATGAATATTTACAGCACAAAAAAATGACTGGGGAAAAACAGGGCCAACATTGGATTGTATTTTATGGTTTTTATAGTAAACATTAAATGTGTCCAATGATGGCTGTGAGCCTTTGCTCAGAGCAGAGCTGTGTTGATAATGGCGGCGGTGCAAGGATACACTGGTAGCTGGAAGGCAGAAAAGTATGAGCACACCGGGAGAGCAAAGCATATCACTGCAGCATTATCTGAGGGAGAAGTGAAGTAGTGCTATGGGCTAAAGGATAAGGTAGAGATAAAGCAATGGAATAAGTTCTTTAAAGGGCTCAGGAGCAACAACTCTCTCCAGTTTACAGAATTCTGCATGTTCAATGGCCCTCCCACACTATTGTAATGGTGCTGGAAAAGGCTGATAAAACTTGGACAAAGCAGCACAGACACAATTATTTTGAGATGCTGCCAAATTAGAACCAAAGGAAAAATGTGTGCTCCACTGCCAAGTACGTGATATGCATAATAACCTACATGTTGTGTGCCCTAACTACTGACTTTGATCATTGTACATTAATTTAAAGCTGCATTAGGTGATTCTTGACCGTTAGGGGGCAGAACAACTCTAACAAAAACTGATAGCAACACAGGCCTGACGTAGAATACTGTAGGTTTATCGTGTTGCTTTAACAAACAATTCCTTACACATCGAGCAGGCACAGACATCATTGCCAGTGACTATCCCAACACTTGTCTTGTAACTTTGAATTAGTCTGCTAACGCTGGGTCTTTTCATCACTAGATGCTTGACTTTCTCCACAATCCACTCCTTTAATTAGGCTTTCGATCATTTAATGCTGGGTAAGTAGCGTACACTATGCTTGTTTGGTAGAAACAGCTGCCAGCGGCTTTCAGATTGTGGAGAGTGTGTTGATGAGAACTGTTAAACTCAATCATATAGTCTATGTTCAGAACCAAAGCAATGAGCAAAAAGGGGTTCAAGAATTACGTGTCACTACTGATACTGTCACAGAGAGTAATTTGATTCCTTGCTGTCCATGGAAAACCACATATCTCTGAATTTAGTCATTTTGAAACTAAACTGAAGGATGACATGTTCCGTTATGAAATTAGGCGAATTGTCAACATCTGAAGCCAAAAAAACATTGAATCCCATTGAATTGTCTAAAAAATGCATTGATACTACACTGAGTCCAGGCAGTTTTTCTTGGCTCATGAAAAGCTGACATTTTGGAGATACATGGTTTTTGCAGGTCATCAACTAAGGATGTTGTGCCTTTGAACCTCACTTCATAGACACACACCCATACACACACAAAACAAAAATGTACACATGTACTTGTGCTGACGAGCTGGATGTCTAGCTTGTCTTCCCCAAGTGAGTTGCGAGCAGTGCAGCTGAAGACAGCATAGTCCAGAGCTGCGCTCACATTTACTACTCGAACTGTGCTGGTGTGGTAGGAGCCCTCCCTCACCGTCCGCTCCTCATACCTGCAGCAGGCACGTACAATCACACACACACACGCCCATCCACACACACGCACACACACACACACACACACACACACACACAGAGAGAGAGAGATAAATCCTCAGCAGGCAGACAGCAGGGATTGTGATGTCCTGCAGATTGCACTAAGTCACCCAATTTCACACATCAAAGAAGCATTAAACAGGTATTTGCATAGTGAAAAGAAAAGTATAAAATGCGCTAAATCTGGATTTTGTGGTGAAATAGCAAGAAATAGCTAAATAATATATTATATTAGGGTAAAACCTAATCTAATTGTGAGGATTCATCAATGTGTGACCAAATGCTGACAGTACCACCAAAGCTAATAATGAAATGTGCTTGAAATAGAATAATGCCTACTTTCTGACCTGGGGTTTGCAAAGTCCATGCGTATACCATTTTTCTCCCAAGAGAAGTCGACACGAGGAATACCTTCTGCCTGACACACCACCTCAGCTGCAGTGGTGCCATCCCCTCTACTTGCTACCTTCTTCCATTGGGCTCCTTTCTGAAGCTCTGGTTTGACTATACAAGACAAGATGAACTAGGAGTTTATTCATGCAGAAACGAAACAAAATACAGGAGTAAACGAACACATGAATTTTTCGACAGGTGCAAAACCATGTATGTTCCCACAAATAAGGCTCCGGGTTTTGTTCCCCTCTAACACTTAGAATAAATACTACAAACTCACATTGCACTACCAGCTGCACATCTACAGTGGCAGGGGGTGCTATGCCATTATTGGCTATGCACTGGTAAAGACCAGCATGAGCCCGAGTCACATCATGGATGGTCAGGAGGCCAGATTCATCTTCCTGAGTCTCCTCTCCCATCTCCACCTCCTCTTCTCCCTGTGGAAGACAGAGTGAGGGGGAATAAGCGGCAGACAGCAGCTATCCCTCAATACACACCCCTCCTCCTGGGTGAGTGCTGAAGTTGTGTGTGGGGGGGGGGTGTTAGAGAGCAAGACAGGTACACAGTGAGGGAGAGTTTAGCAGGAAGCCATCGGGCTTGAGGAGGGGATGGGAAGGGCGTCGGGCGAATGAGCTCTGAGGACGGAGAAAGATAATGCCAAGGGTTGGGAGAGCCACAGGGAAAAAGAAAAGGAGGGGCTGTGAGGGTTGAAAGCGGGGCGCACAGTAACGCCAGGGGGTGGGTTAGACCGGAGAAGGCATCAGTAGATACAGAGACCACGCCACATTGACGAATGTGCCCTTTAGTCACGCAGCAGTAATGAAAGCTATTTTTCTGGATTTGGGCTTAGTGTGGAGCAGGAAGAGGTGTGGTGGAAGGATAGTTAGAGCCAGTGAAATATGGTGCATCTGTGCATTTAGAAAGGCCAATGATAAACAGTACAAACGGATAAAATAATAGCAAGGAAGCCAGATAAAGGAAATATAATTCATGGCTGTGTTTCTGTGTGTGTGTGTGTGTGTGTGTGTGTGTGTGTGTTTATCCGAGCTCTCACCAGCAATTTCCAAGAGAACATGCCAGATATAATGGGATTGGCATCTGCCACACATATCAGGTCTGCTGTTTCACCCACGTTCGCAAACACAGGGTCTTTCTCTGCCTTGACAGTGGGAGCATCTGAGAGTAAGAAAACAGGACAAGGCTAAGGCAGGACTAAAGGTTAACATGCCAATCTGGGACAAATCATTTGCCAACCCATTAAACAGACATGCTTAATGCATTGCTATAATTACTCTTACACACATTTGCTTTTGAACTTGTTCATAACCTGATCTTAATTGGCCTCTGTGTTTCAGATACAATGCCATTAACCTCTCTATATGATGGAGGCCTCTGCAACCAAACTGAGAATTGGTCATGTGACCCACAAGGCCCTGCACTGACAGCATAGCCCCATATGTACTATGACAGGCTGACCAATTCCCCCTGACTGCATCGCTCCTCTTCTTGTCTTTGTTCGCCTCTACCTCACAAGCTTGTTATACTTCCCATGGGTGCTCGCAACAATAAGGCCATTAGTGCCAACTTGTCCAAACCTCTGTTCACACTTGAAGAACAGTGGTGGGAAACACTAGAAAGACACTAGACCTCTGAGTTGGTGGGATCCACCCATGTTGGTCTGCTAACCAAGACCGACATTGTTAAGTGGGCTATACCGCCACCCATAAAAGCTACTACAATCCTCCATACATAATGAATATCTACAACTGTCAAGCCCAGTCAGATCAGGACGGCAGAATCCATTAGGCATGTACCATGGGCTTTGGTGAAACAGGCAGACCTACATTTTCAACACTTACATTATTAAATCATCAGTATTGGGGCAGAGGGCCTGGAGCTCGAGGCTGGGCCTGGGGCAGCAGTGGAGGTGCACGGCCATGCATGGAGGCCTAATGAATGAAGCATGTTTGCTGGGCAGGAGCTGAAAGTCAATGTTGTTGTCTGGGTGTGTGGATGCTCTGACACTTACAGACTCAAAACCAACCAAAATGGACAATCATATTCTGCTCATTTTCTATATTTAAAGGAAGACGGTTGTTCTACAGATATAACTGGTTAAAAAAGATTACGAATGAATTGCAGGAAGGTAAACATTGTTTTATAAAACTTAATTTTTATATTTTCTCTCCCACCTCTTTCTCTTTTTCTGTTTTGTCATGTTATGGGCACTTTAATGACTGCCTAAAACCTATTGCTAATAATTAAACTCACTTCCAAATGGGACTTGAGAAAATGGGGAAAAATGAAGTAATCTACAGGTATGGGTATTCAATTAGTGTTTACATTTATTTGGTCACGTATAGCAATGCCTTCAACATGAAACACAACAACTCTTGTATGGATGTAAGGATGCATGTGTCTGCTCATCCGTTCTCTGTATGCAGGTTCTTACACTGAACATCCAGCATGATGGAGGTTTGGTTGACACCCTCGTCATTTGTACACTTGATAGTGTAAACTCCGGCATCTTTCCTCGTCACATTCTTAATCTCCAGTGAGTTGTCGTCTGACCAGTGGTAGCGCAGATCCCCCTCTTTACAAAAACATGGAAACACACACACACACACACACACACACACACACGCACACATGCAAACCAATGGTAAATTAAGTATTCATTACACGGTCATCAACGACATGTCCTCTGGCCACTAGTCTCTAAGTGACATCTAATCCTGCATTATTGATTGGCCTGGCTGGATTCCCACATCAAGCCAACAATAGGCTGCATGCGAGACACCTTCTGTACCAAAGCACTCAAAATGTAATGTAATAGGTGGGTTTCTACATTCAGGATATAGTCATTTTAGGGTGGGGTCTGTGTATGATGGAGCTAACAGAAAAAGAGAGTGGGTGTAGCAGGGCCCTGATGACACCGGCCTGGAGGAGAAGCCAGGTTTAGAACCGTTGTGTTGTATTCAGGCAGACAGCAATCCTCATTTAGACTGCATACATTAGAGCCATAATGAGAATCACATTTGGCAGGGTCCCATGCTGGCTAACCTGCCATGTTTTATTCAGACCCTGAATGGCAGAGCTGAGTGCTTACTTGCTGCCTCAGCTCAACTAGGACCTGGTTTATAGAGCCATCACACAGCCCTGGATCACCTTTGACCAGCTTCTCCCTGCGATGCAGCCAAATGCAGGAGACCTCCTCTGGGTTAGCTGAGACCAGCAGTGGGATGGTTGCCATGTCATCCTCCATCACCTGGACCTGCGTTGGCTGCTCTGGGCTGAACTCTGGTGGGTCTGACACAGAAACAGCACACAAATACAGCTACAATAAGTTGGATTTTCACCAAAAAAACATGAGCGGAGGCACAGATACAAACTCCAGCCCACACAATGACAGAGAACACAAAGACACACAAAATATGTTGAGCATGAAAGCAGTAAGAGACACTAATGAGAGTCAAACCAGTATAAAGTCAACATCCCACCAATAATTTCAGATCTATCCAACTTCACATACTTAGATGACGGGGGAGTAAGGCAACATGGGAGGGAGAGCGACAGGCATTAAAACGACAAGTGACAGTACTGTTGTCCAACTGCAGCTCCACACAAACACACAGTGACATTCCTTCATGCTCATACACAGTACCAAGCTTTGAAGCAGTGGCTGGCGTCTGCCTGTGAAATGGCATCAAAGACAAACATGGCCATGCAGCACAGCAAATGCACAATTAGGACACACTGCCGCAGAGCTCAACAGACCCACAAATCACAACAAAGGTTTCCAGTAAACAAAAAAACCCACATACACATACTATACACTGACATTTCACTGCAAAAGTATACTAGTAAAGAAGCTTACATCTGCGCCATCATAGATCATGATTATGCATCGTTTAAGATTTATGCAAACCACATCTATTGGTCACCCGCCGAGAAGAAAGAAGCAAACAAACAAACCAAGTAAGAAAGAAATGAAGAAACACTTCACCATCTACTCACAAAGCACATTGAGTTTAAAGAATGTGTTCGCCCCCTCTGCTAGGACAGGACTGTAGGCCTGGCAAATGACCCTCTGGTTGTGATGCTGTGAACTCAGGTTCAAGAATAGAGAGCTGCTTACTGACACACCACCAAACTGAGCCTTCATGGGGGGCTGCTCCACTCCCTGGAACCTAGGACACAAATCTCATCAACAGGGGAGTTCAAGTTCATACATATTGCCACATTAACAGTGTCATTCAGACACATTCTGACACTGACTTAGCCATATAATGTTGCAGGAAAATGCCCCTATCAATGCATGTCACTGTCTCCCATGGGTCTTTCCACCCATTGCCTTGCCAAACCTGAGTGCGCCCAGGATCCAGGAGATGTTGGCTTTGGGGTTACTGCTTCCAGACTGGCAGTCCAGAGTTAGCATCTGGCCCCGACGTAGCTCATCCTGTTTGGTTGTGATCTTCATACTTACTGCTGGAACTAGAGAACCAAGGCATAAACAAGAAAACACAATCTTAATGACGATGACAATCAAGATGAAGAGTGTAAAACGACGTAGCTGAAAATCTGTGTATCTGTGTTTATATCAAATCAGTTTTTCTGATAACTCTTGGCTGAGACTGCGATAAAGTTCAGGTTATGTTTATGTGTTTGAGCTCCAGTCTAACTCACAGTGAACCATGAACTTAGTGTGGGCAGAGATGGTCTTCTTTGCCTCATTTGTGGCATCACAGCGGTAGGAAGCCATGTTGTCACTTGCCGTCAGAACCAGGACCAGTTCCCGAGCCACACCAAGATCAAAGGACGTCTGCTTCAGTGCAGCTGTCACAACCTTTCCATTCTAAAACAGGATGGTACAGAGAGAAGTGCATGTACTCTAGACATACAGTATAACACACACATAAAGACAGACATGCATATGCAGTACACACAAACCTTCAACCAGGTCAGAGTCCCAGTGGGATTCCCTCCAGTGGAGAAGCAGATGACACGGACCGTGGTCCCTGAACGAAGGGGTACATCTGGAGGAGGAGTATCGAGCCATACATTTTGAGGGGGGTCTGTTGTAAAAGGATCAATTTTAAGTTTGAAATTTGGCATTGGTATATTTTCTCAATTTTACTTGTTTACTTTTGGTCACTATACATGTTTGGCAGACCAGCTGTTTATACTGTATTTAGAGCTGAAAAGAGCTGAAGTCAATACCAGCGATACTAACCATTTTCCATTTGAAAATTGGTGAAAACATTTCCTCTTACACAAAGATCTGAAAAATAGTTGCTTATTCCGTCTCAAGGATTATATTATATTATATTAAGAGTTATGTTTGCCTTTTTGCGTTGCTTGTTGTAATTAAAATTGACCTCTCCTGAACCATGATGGATGTGTTTTTGATAAGATGTAACAATATGGTACCAAATCAAAATTCCATTCTCCTTGGAGATTTTTTTATGCTAAAAATACGACATAGTTTCAAGAGAATACACTTGAGGTCACTCACAGTACACACTGAGTTTGGTGATCTGGGTCTTGGAGAAGTGTGTGCCCTTGTTGAAAGCCTCACAGGTGAGTTTCAGTCCATCCTCCTCCCGGGAGACCCGGTGGGTCATGTTGGATACGGTTGTCATGCCACCATTGTCTCCCTGCAGACACAAAGCACATGACAGTTTGGGGACAGACAACCTTGGTCTCTGGCTAGGAAAGAGAGAATAAAATCAGAGAGAATAACAACCCATACTGGTTTGTCTTGGCGAATACAGATGGCAAATTAGCTTCTGTAATAACTGATGTTGTGCATGGTCTGTGATAAATAAGCATATTCATTTGATTCTCCTGCTTTGCACACTGTTATAAATTGAGCAAAGCATCATTTTGTACCTGCCTGATGGTGGTCATGCCTATGCAGCACATCTGCTTATTAAAGCTATTATTGTGGTGATTACTGTAAAAGCCACAGTCAGAAAGACTAACAAAGACACTGGACAGGAACGTCAGTCTTCATTAACCTCACACTGTTTCAGATGCATTAAAGCTCACACACAGCACACTGAGTGCCTTGTGTAAGATCAAATGAAAATGCTGCTGCCAGATGAATAAAGAGCTTGTTTAATAATGCTCATCTTCTGTGTCAGCTTTTATTCACTTTGATCTTATTACATACACAAAAGAAGAGAAGAGCAGCAGAATACTCCTTTTGGAATTGGTTGCTGATTCATTTGCAAAGCTGCAGCAGGCCTATTCAGAAACTGCTCATGGTCATACCATTTTCTTTCATCTATGAAGGTTCACATGAGGTCACATTTCATTTTAAGGATTATTTTAATTCAATGGGAGGCATTTAAAAAGTTCGTTTTTTGTTGGTACCCTAAAGGCAAGCTTTACTGAAGGGCAATGTTTTTGCACCTTATCTTTTATGCCTTTCACAAAAGAGAAACAATAACATAATCTTTCTCAGTATTCTCTTTAAACTTACCAGCATGATCACCAATTATAACTCAATGTGTACACTGTCTCTTGCCAGCATTGTTCCTGTCTACCTGCTTGGATAGATAGATGTCAGCTTTGTGCTAATTGTGTGCTGCGTAGTCTCACCTCTTCCATAGTGACAGCAGAGGTGTTGAGCTCCTTGTAGCCCAGCCACCACCGGATCTGGACAGGAGGATTACTGGAGGTGGCGTGGCAGCTCAGATTCAAGTCCTCGCCCTCAATGGCCGTGAACGAACCCAAGAGCGTCACCTCTGCAGGCTCAACTGATGTACACGCACACATAGAGAGGCAAACATACAAAGACAAGTCAGTAAAAATATAACCCCATGAATAGTACATTCAACAGCTACCTATTCTGATCACAGTGCAACTATTTTTGGATGTGAAACATAGAGCTGTATCAAGGGTGAGAGGAAAAATCACTTTGAGTGGCAACTTGTTTTCTCAGGAGGTTTTCAATGTGGTTTCTAAAGTCTGCTTCGTTTTAACCACAGGGGGAGACAGGGTACAATAGCTGCAGGCAAAGTGATGCAGCTGCACAAAGCCTTTGGGGTGAATGGAAAGGCTGGGGACTGAGCTGATACATGAGGAGGGAGGGGTCATGTATGTGAATCTTATACATATTTGTAGCTGTCCCACATAAGACACAGAACGGGATTCATTTGTGCATGACACACAGAAAGATTGTTGAAATTACGCAGGTGGCGTAAGGTAAAAGAGGCATATTCATATTACACCGGTGAGACGTATTCTGTGCCCTCCAGCCTCTGGCAGTGCCAAGAGCGCAGTCATGCAGTCAGCAGCTCATTTTCAACATCCCTGAATGGATGACTGGGAGGCATGGCACCAGGGCCTGTTGGGGGCTTGGTGAGGAAAGGAGGGGCACTAGAGTAACTTCAGCCACCTTTACATAGCATGAGCAAGACATTTCTAAAAGGGCCGATCCCCAGTTCAAAGCATATTTACATAAAATAGGTGAATCAGTCACACAGCGTTTAAAGCTCTATTGTTAGACTTAATGCACCAAGGCTGCTGAATATTAATTCTGTATTTGTTTTATTGTTGCTGAAACAAACATTTTATATTCAGAGAGAAAAGTATAATCTATTAACCATGGGCGCTCTTGTCGCACAAAGTGTAGGCTTTACTGCCTCAGGATTGTGCATTGAAGCAATTCAGCTGAATTAGCGTAGCAGCTATGAAAGAGCACGCAGTGATACTAATCTGGAGGCAGTTGAAAATATGGGCTGCAGCCATAACAACCATTAGTTTCATTAATGATATTAGCATTAGAATTTATGCTGGGACAGCAAAAGAATTGGTTTTGGAGGTAAGACTCTTATTATATTCCTCTGCCTCATGTCCATATCCTTAATAATCCATTGCTGCAAGTCCTGCCAAGGCTTTGTGTGTGTAAGTGTGAGTGTGTGTATGTGTGTGTTCCAGGGCTGTGCACTATATTAAGCATTATTTTCACTCACAGAGCACAGTGATTTTGCGGCTGAGAGAAAGAGGGGATAGGGACACCAGATTGAGGCTCTCACAGCACAGCACTGCCTGGTTGTCCGCGGGGGTGATCTTCAGGTTGAGGACACTGCTGGACTTCTGCGCCACAATGTCCTCTTCCCAATTCGTGGACAGAACTTCTCCATTCTGACAAACACATGAACAAAGGAAGCTCAAAAAGGCATTCATTTGGTGTAGACAATGGAATACAGAAGCTAAAAAGAATGGGATATGTACACTGCAAGTTCTTCAACTAAAATAGCCATTTTGCCAATGTGACACTGTGTTACAAAGCCTATTTAACAGATGGTGCAGAAGATTTACCTTGGTCCAGTGGAGAGTGGCTAGGGGGTTTCCACCATGAGACACACACACCAACACGAGCGTCCTCCCTGCCTTGACTTCCTCTCTCTCTAGACCTACAATAACTGGAGGTTGAGGTGGGACTGCCAGGAAATATAAATAAAATAAATAAAAATTTACTTGACAAAGGGGAACAGCATAGAGGGCAATAGAAAACTGAAGAGAAGAAGGTGAGGGAAGAGAAGGGATGTAGGAACCTATGGTAAACAGGGGGATGGAGTGTACAAAACTATATATATATAACATTATGTATAAACAATAGAATAACAGAATAACATAAAAAAAGAAACGAGAACACTCTTGGCAATTGAGTAGGTAGCATCCCTATTTGTTGAGACAGGACCAATAAATTGGGCACATTCAACATGACTGTGGGATAAGAGGTCTAGATCTGATGAAAGCATTAAGTATTAAGGGAGCAGTGAGCTGGATCCAGTCCATAAAGCAAAATAACAGATGTTCAAACAGTAATAAGGCAACGTGAAATATGAATAAATTACAGCCTCCTTGAATAAAATATAGGCAGCAAATAGATGAGGACGGGCTTTTGTTATTGCTGCAATCAGTTTCATAGAGCAGGCTGCAGACCCTGGGCCAGTGTGACAAATTGCCACCTTGCTAACAATCTGGCTGTCTGAAAATGGCCACCGCACAGGCTTTGATGGGCTGGCATGCTGAGCAAGACTGCGGCGGTGGTCCCAAGTTCTGCAACATTAGCACTTAGCAGAGACCCCTGTTGTTTAATACAAAGCAGAGAGACGGAGAGGTAGGGAGGAGTGCTCACGGTTATTGGTGATTGTTAAAACAGGAGCAGCGGCTTCTAATGTGAATGAGTATAGATAGAGACAACATTAAGGTGTCTAGTCAGCCTGTGGATAATACGGCAGCTGAGCTGGTGGGAGCGCTTGCTGCTGAAGGTGTCAGCAGCCCTGCTCCACTTTAATCAACAACATGATTTAGGCCTGGGAGAAGCAGGTGGGTAGACTCTCAGGCCTAAACAATCAATTACTTCAACTGATCAACAGAATAGAACCTACTGTAGTAAACAGTAGCTGCAGTGCCACACTGTTTGTGCATTCAACAACAATGGCTTTCACCATTGCCTTGCCAAATAAGAGGAAAATGAAACACCAAATGCAATGAGAGACAGAAAAAAGCAAGTGTGTAAACTCACTTTTATGTGCTGCAGTAACAATTGTATTATATAATGTCATGCAGTTTGTGATAATAACATGAAAGAAAAAGCAACAGAAACTGCCTCTCCTTCTGCCTCAGTGGATTCTAATTTTAATTTGAGCTGATGAGCACAAAAGTTGCTGGGTGAGTTTGGTGGGATTCATCATTATTAACTGTGGTGGCCTTAGCTTCGCGTATTGTTGTTAAAAAATTCAGTACTTGCAGCCTTGCTAATATAATCCATCTCAGTTGGTCTAGTATTTGGTGTATGTGTGTAGGTTAACATTTGGGAAAACAAGGGTGTAAGTAGGTTCAATGTTACTAAATAAAACAGTAAATCTAAACTAAACTAATAAAAATTTAAATGCAGGGGTTGGTGTGTGATTTTACACTGCTAGCCAGCACTGTAGACACGGTGACAAGGTTTTACAGTAAGAAAAGAGCCTAGACCTCCTGTTTCAGTAATATCAATCTCAGGCCACCAGGGGCAGCCATGTGAACTGGAGGCAGTCACACTCATGTTGATTTGAAGTAGGTGTGAGTTTGCCTTCAGGTCGAATGTTTCTCCTTGGACCACTAACACAGACTGAGTGCACAAGGCCGGATACCCTTGGGCCTCCCCGAGGTTGGGTTGCTGTGTGATGTGTGGTTGAGTGTATTTGTACACAAGTGTGTTTTTTTTTTTAACAGAGGAGGTGTTGACTGTCAGTTTACAGACAGGTTGCGACACTCACAGTACACGCTCATGGTCATTGTGGTCTCCACAGGCCGGAAATGGGCGGGGTTCTTAGCATGACATGCCAGCTGCCTCCCATTGTCAGAGCTTAGAGCGGTGACCCTTTGAGAGGTAATGGATAGACAGAAGCAATATGAAGGATTAAGGAAAGTTTATATTGAGCCATACAAAGTGCTAAAGCTCAGAACATCACATCATGGTTATGTCTGCCCAGTGGTAGAAGACATATTCAGATCCTTCACTTATAGTAAGTAAAAGTACCAATACATTAATGTTAACATACTCCATTATAAGTAAAAGTCCTGCACTCAAAATCCTGCTAAAGTAAAAGTATTATCAGTAAAATGTAATAAATGCAGTAAAGTGTATGTACTTTTTTGGCAGTAAAAAACCCATTGTGACTGATATATTATTACATATGCCTTTTTTTAGATTGTTAATACTGTAGAAATATGTAAGCAGCGTTTTACTGTTCTAGTTTTAACTACTTAATATACAGTTAACTAGTTTAGTCCAGTGGTGCCTTATTGTGCAGTAGGGCCTCCTGAGATGATTGATGGGGAAGAAAAGTTCTGGTTCTGGTACACAAATTTGTACTCAAATTTGTAGTTTTTCTCTACTCTTTGCTTTTTGTGAAACATTGGATCATTTGAATAGTTATTTAAATGTAGCTATCTAAATGTAAATGAGGAGTAAAGTGCAATATTTGCCTCTGAAATGTAATGGAGTAGGTTATTAAGTAGCATAAAATGGAAATATTCCAGTACATCAAATTTGAATTTAAGTACAATACTCAACTAAATGTAATTAGTTACTTTCCATCACTGACAATGAATTCAAAAATGCACTTTGTGAGGTACATTGAAAGATCCACTAGTATGTTCAATGTAGCGGATTTATTCTGCACCTAGTTTACTTTTTCAGTTTGTGTCTTCTGTATCAAATTACAGTACAATGTCAACCGTAACAATCACACATGGCCCACTGCTGTGCACGCTCAGTGTGAATGTGAGGAAGAAGCATCAATATTGCTTAAGATTTGGCTGTTCTGCAATAGAGCTGAACAGTGTTGCAGCTCCTCAGTACCAATGTTATCTCAGGATATGACAAGAGGTTATTATCTTTGACACAGAGGAGACAAGCAGGATTAAAGTAATCTATGGCCCTGTTTAATGTATAGGCACCTGGTGAACTGGCGAGGACCGGATCTGTCTCGCTGCTGGAATGTAATTTTGTGCATTTGACAGAAGCTAATTTAATCGCACAGTGCCAAATAACAGTTTGCTGTGTGCCGAAATTCATTGTACTCAGTAAGACAGAAGGAGAAAATAAGAGCGGTGTGAAAACAAGGGAATCGAGAAACAAAAACCGACTTGGAGAGATTGAGCAGGTTGGTGAGGAGAATGAGTCTGGCAGGCGGGCGAACACATACGTTACTTCAGCATGCGTGTTCAGGAGCTTATCCTTTGAGCCAGACATGGTGAAAGACTCTGCACCTGTCAGCTCGACTTCATCTAGAAGACACAATGGGGTGAAGGCACACAAAAAGGGAGAATACTGCGTGTAAATTTCTTCATGTGAAACAGAAACATCAGTGTTATTCTCATCTGGAATGGTAAATACTGGACTATGATACATTTGTGTGTGTCTCTGTGTTTGATACAGGCACTATAGGCTATATACCACTGGCTCAGCCTGCCTTTAAAATGAAATCAGTGTTAAGATTACAATGTTATCGTAAAACAATTACATTTCATTTAACACAATAAAGATGTACATTTTACCAAAAAAAGAAACAAAACAGAACAGAAGTGATATATCTTAGACCTACAGCACAACCCTGTAGACAAATTCCCACCAAGAGAAAACAATAGAACATCTCTTCCTCTTTGTTTCAGCAATATATAATAGGTGTGACGAGGGAGCAAAAGGCAAAAGCAGAAAATGAGAAAATTGCAGTTGTTTTTGTAAACAAATAGCAACTTGTGATACATTCACTGTACATCCAATTGTAAAGTCAGTGGGAATTGGAAATTCAAATATTCAGGCTATTTCCTCCCACACAGTGTCTGCTCCTTTCAGCTCTGCTATTCGAAGAGTATGAAATAAGAACTCTTCACTGAACTTGCATTTTATCCTCTGCCATGTGTTTATGTTTATATATTCAGGTTGCGACCTATGGAGAACCCAATATTTAGGATATCGCAAATGCTGTTGCCTTTTGTTCTAACCTGTCAGGCTGACCATCTTTCTCACACTTAGTACAATTGAAAGGGTGACTCACCTTTATAAAGTGTGATTTCAGCCATGGGCTTAGCATCAGGGGCAATACAGAGGACGGTGTACTTCTTCCCTGCCACCCAAGGTGTTGCCATGTCCACCTCAAAGTATGGCTTGGAAGGAGGAACTGAATGAGAGAAACAACAGCTCAAGTTTCATATTTATCACATCAGTAACCCAATATTCATCACACGGATTTTGTGTTAGTGGAAGCAGGCTCTATCACAGATGGATATTAGTTTATGCAGTGATATGATAATAAGCACTCGTTACATTTGGGAGTGACTGGAATGTCACGCTGTCAGCTTTTGAGTGATTTACTACAGCAGGGTTTGATGTTCTGTTGAGTTAGAATACAAATTGTGGACAAGAAGAGAATACAGAGATGAAATAGTGATGAAACCGATCCAGTGCTAATCTATCATAGCAAACACCAAACACTTCTCCTCTCAGATCACCCCCAAGCTAAATATGTGCTTTCTGGGCTGATCAAAGCAGTCTTCACTTCTCCACTGTTCTACTCTACAATCCTTTTATCTGACCATAAATAGGAATTCCAGAAAAAAAACACAGCTTTTAACACAAGGGACCCACATTTTTGGGCAGTAAATTTAAAAATCTGCCACCAACTAATCATCAAAGAGATTTCTGCAGATCTGTGAACAACTCTTTCCCAAGACTATCAGTTCAATCATAAACATGCTACAGAAACCTGATTGTTTATTGTGCCGGCTTTAAGCGAGCAGGTGAGCCAACTGAATCATAAAGTATGGTTACTGTTGAGGTTGTTTTTCTTTCATCAGAGATCAAGTGCAAAGGCTTCTTCAGAGACAGAATGGGGAGTTGGAAAGTACAGGACGGATACGTGTGTGAGAGAGAGACTCTGGCAATAAAGTAAAGAAATAATGAAGACAAGACTGAAAAGGCTGCAGAAGAGAGTCGGGGCAGGAAGATTGCTGCTCCTGAATTCTGAGATAAATCCACTGCTAATATGTGGGTGAACAGCTGGACCACAAGCAACCAAACCAGCCAGCCATTCAGCTCCTCTCCATCTTTTTGGAACATACAATCAATACCTGACCACTAGGAGGAGCTGTTGCTGTGTGCAGAGTCGTCCATTGGCTCTATCTGCTATTGAGACAGATGAGATGTGGCTGCAGCTTCAAACTGATTTAAAAGAAGCAATTGAATCTGTGTGGATGGTGATGGGTTACCCAGAGCACTGCAGAGGCGCGCGCTGCAATAATGAGATGCATTTGTTTGTTTCCCCCCCCTCTTCCCTGAGAAGATGACTGGGCCATGCATCTATTGACAGCCCCTGCACTCTCAATCTACTCAGGCCTGCACGATTCACAGGGGCACGCCACTTGTTGTGCTCGAGGAGTGGCTAGCAGCCTAACAAATCCTAAAATAAGAATAATGATATGTTCGCAAATGAGGCAGGCAGGTATCTAATTTTTTCCTCACTCGCTCATGCTGGCCCATTCCTCTTATCTCTCATTCATTCCATCATCCCTTTCTAACAGCCTGAGCCCACCCCCACGTTCCCCATGCTATCCTTCTTGACCACTGCAGTTAAACTGCAGAAGTGAGGGGGGAAGGTGTTCTAGCTTGGACTGGAAATTACAGGCTGCCATCTATCACATCTGCAAACCATGTGACTCATTCAGCCCAGTCAGGATGAACTTAGACGCACACACACATTTGTCCAAATGTAATTCTGTGTACAACAACAAAACACGCATTCTGTTCAATTTACTAGACATGCACTCAGAGCTGACAGTAAACAAGTTCTCTTAATTAACTCTTTCCCTCTTTCTCTTTGCTTTATAGCCCTATCTCTCTTATTAAGGTACATACAGTATATGAACACAAAAATAGACAGACATGCTAAGACTTGCTCCTGCCATTCCAACGAGAAACAGTGAGCCGCAAAATTCGATTCATTAGACAAATACAGACGGATGGATGGATAAGGCAGATAAGAAGAAGATTAGCAGACACACATCAATATGCATAAGCAGCTCTTTCCACCTATCTTTCTCTCTCATTCGCATAGGCTACAGATACACACACTCTCTTTTCTCCATTGCACATAAACACACAAAGATAAACTCAAGTCTACTGTGCATGCAGATTTGCACACATAGACACACTGACACAGGCGAGTGAATGTGGAGACAAGCTATATTCATCTCAATTCACTCTAAAAACAGGCGCCAGTGTGTGCACAGTGTAACATGTGATACCAAGCTGATTCTCTGGAAAATATTGGAGAAGGCCCAGAGGATAAAACAGTCTCTCAAAAGCTTATTATGCCAAATTAAGACAATAATGGAGACCAGAAGATCAGACTTCTCAACAGCAGACAGACACAAGTTATCGGTTTTATCTCTGGTAGACAAAGATCGGCTAAAACCATACATCCATGCACATGTACATGCACAAGGATATATATATTTACCCTCATATGTGCATAAAAACACACACATTCACACACATACACATATTGCAGGTCTCAGGTGTGTGATCTCTGGCAATTAAAGCCTCGGAAACAGTGCTATTTTTTTCATTTTGGCTTCCCTTCTGTCTCCCCCTTACCGTCTGCGTCTCCTCTGCTCTGGGGGAGAAATGGAGCACCATTGCCATCACACTTTACCCACTGACACACCACTCCTTCCTGATCCACTGCTACTGTCTCTTAGCTTTTGTTTTGGGTCTTTTACTTAACAGTTGAATTTGTCCGCACGCATTGCCATTATAAGAAAATATTTCACACAAACATGCAAGGTCAAAACTGACTCAATGGTTACTTACAGACAGATTCAAAAAAGAGTTCAAAGCAAAGGAGAGGGACAGAACATTTCAGTTATCCCTTTAGTGCCTCATTTTACTATTTAGCAGAGCCTCCTTTGCTAACTGTAAAGACCCTGACACTGTAACATAAGTCACTGTAATATGCACACCATCACACCAGTGTATAACACGCCTTCCTCTGATGGGGTTATATCTTGGGCAACTGTCAGAACTTTTCGCAAACGAAGATGAATAAAGTCACCATGTTCTACGTTGCTTGTGCCCCCATTTATAAGTTGTTCCATTATTCATAACAGGGAATCATAAAATGAAGGCTCATTATATACTCTTCAAGTGCTAAACTCATTAACTACCGCAAAAACCTCACCATAGCCCTGGTTCCCAAAATGTCCTCTAACCTCCAACCAACACTGATAATAAGCTTACACATGGGCACACTCACACACTCACACATATCTTGCCCGACTATGGCAACTGAACGAGTAACACAGTCTAAAACCAGAACACATCAAATAACTGTTTTGAACATTTGCAGGAGGCATCTGTACAAGCATGCAACGCGGTGAGAGAGAGAGTTGTTCATTAATAGGATTAAATGCTAAGGCTAATGGTATAAACCGAGACACAGGATGTGTCAGGTATGTGACAGGCACAGTACGGGGTAAGTTTTAGCAAAGAAGGGGGTTTCAGTGAAGGGGGTAGAGGTTGTTATTGTCATGGATTACTCACTGCCACTTGATCTGCCTATTGCAGTAATCCCCTATCTAAGCTCCACAGGAAGGCAAAAACACACAGGAGTTATGTTGCACCAATGGAAATGTCTTCAAAACATCTCTTTGTAAACCCATGGATGGGGCGTATTGACATTTTGGCCTCCATCCCCACTATTCTCTGCCTGTGGTGATCCATCTTGAATTAGCCAGTCATAATAGCACTCCCTCTGACCCAAGAATCCAATTATTTGACCAACATTTTCTGTTTTGTTTTCACATTCCTCCCCTCTCCCCCACTGTATCTCCTCATAAAGAGTTTATAGTGTTTTGATTTGATGCAGGGCTTGATGGGATAGGACCATGGTTGACTGGCCAGGGGTGTGGGGCCTTGGGAGCTGTAGTTCTGTGATGGAGAAGTCTGTGGGGAACTCATCAGAGACAGTGCTCTTCAAAAGGATGCACAGTTTCCAGTCCCAGTTCAGCACTAACAAGAGATTGAATTCATCAGCTCATTATAAAGCCCCAGATTAGTCACGTATTTTGAATCTGTTGAGTTGGTGGGGTGGAACAAATGACCCTTTAGGACCAAGGCAGCAGAGTGATTTTTAAGTCAGTCGCTTCACTCTTTGCCCTTTGCAACAGTACAGCTGCAAATGTCCATCTTAAACAGGCAACAGCTGGGAAGTGTTCCCAAAGCACTGAACAAAAACACCTGCTGAGATGTGTAGAGAGGATTCACATCTGACCATGTCAGGAATACAGGGCAGCAGTAGCCTGCAGTCCTGGTGAATGTGACTACCAGCAATCCCTGATGCAACACAAACATATTTCCCACACATTTTGACCTTTTCGACAAAGCTGAAAGCAAATGTGTTGACTTTGTGTATGTGGGCGCACATGCACTAGGCATCTCAGAGGTAAGAAATGTGAGAGTCAAGCCTGCTGTTGCTGCAGGTGTAGGCCTGCTGTAGGACAGGAGACTGCTGCAGTCTAGAGCAGAACATAGCCATTCAAAGGAGACGTCTGCGGCCTATGCCTCTTCCATGCTGGCAACACCACCGGCCACCCCTCTCAGCAGCCTATTGATGTCAAAAAAACCTGCTTTCTTCCCAGAGGAGACTGAGGCCACTAGAATCGCTACAGCAACCCCCCCCTCAAAAAAACCCTCTCCATGGTCACCAAAGAGAAAGCCTGAAAGCAAGGGAGAGAGGGAGAAATTGTGCAATGGAGAGGATGGGGAGGGGGATGTAAGTAAATGAACTGTGCCTGGAGAAGAAAGGTTCTTTTAGAGTCCTTTCCTTGCCACATATGGGCTTACTCCCACAAGCAAGAGGGGTAGGGAGAGAGAGAGAGATACTGGATGTAATAGAGTGACAACAGGTGGTCCAATGTAGTTGCACAATTACATCTATTCCAGCCCATGTCTGAGTAGGAACTTTTCAATCACTTCTGTTATAATTTATTCCTGTGCAAGGGAGAGACATGGATCGCCCTGAGGCTGCCGGGGAATCCAGGCTCTACTGGTACGTTATATTGTGCAGCTGCTGGTTAAACCATAGACCTACTGGAACATGTAGGGATGGCATAGTGCTTGTTAAAGAAATAAATACTGTCGGAATAGTTCGAAAAATTATGAATTTCTTCATGGTTCACACATGCTTCAAATATGATTTATGCTTCAATGAAACCTTCTACTGTACCAAGGACACTTTAAATCTTGTCTCAAAATTCAATTGTGCACTGCTTTAGATGCAACTGCCTTGTCTTAAGCAAATTAAAAGTCTTTATCAATAGAAATGAATATTTAGCAGGCCTTTATATGCTGATTACTGGTCAAGAGGTTGTGTATGTTGCTAGAGTACTGAGGATGTTCACTGTGCCTTATTACATAAATCATTTTGTTACTCTGGCAAAAAAAATACATCTTCATAAGTCCCACATTATTTACACACTTCATGGTTTCGCTTACTTAGCATGTTGACCCAGGCTGTTTTGGAAATGATTGCTTGACTGTTCTCAGACTGCCCCGCTTGACATTCATAGGGGGCGTCATCTTCCAGTTGGGCCTTTTCAATCTGAAGATGATACTGCCCTGGAATAGAGAGGGAGAGATTCATTATTTTTGTGACACATTATGCTGTAATATGGATGTGCTCACTAAATACATGTAGATAATTGCAAAGAGGAGGGTTTCATTTAGTTTTCTTGTTCACACCCCACTGAATACTCACACTCGCTGTTCAAAGTTGTTACTTGTATATCGATAAGTACCTCCTGCAGGCCCTATTTCTTCTGTGTTTATTTCAGAGTGTCTGAATTATAGGCAATTTTCAACTTGGGAAATGGGAAAATTAACAATAAAAGCAATTTGTACAATGACAGTCTGGCATTTCAATTCAATACCGTAATATACTCTACTACTGACATTTGGGTGTTTGATTTGATTATAGACTATTTTCGTATTTCCGTAAAATGATAACATCTGACTTGAGAACCTCCTGCTGCAGGCATTTCCATTGACATGCAAGTGGTTGTCTACACTCATAGCAGAGGCATTTTGTTTCAGAATGAATTTCCAGTATAGTATGGTAAATGAAATCCAATCCCAGATTCACAACGCCAACTGAATAAACTGTCTATTAATTGATGCCAGGCAGAGTCCTTCTCTCGCTCTATCTCTCCTCTGATAGTCTGGCATGACAACAGGGCTTGATTTGTTTGATGCTGCGCCATAACCTGTGGGGATTAGATGATGTTCAGTGTTAGTTTTCCAGCTCCTGAGTCTCTGGCACACAGCCTACTAACGTGCAAAATAGTATCTTGGTCTGACAACCACCCAGGCCTAAAAATTCATGTGTCAAGTAAACTGGCAAGATAATTAACACCGACCAGAAACAATTTTCACATCTAAGTTATCATCAAATGCAGAGAGAGAGAGACATTGAAGTTATTAATCACATCCCTCTTTCCTGAAATTACTCACAAGTAGTGCAATCAAGTTGCGGAGAGTATGTATTTATGGTAGGGGAGATGCTGCAACGCAATTTGCTTATTTGTCCATTAGTCTGTATTTATTTCAGCAAGGGACTTCAAAATTTGAAGTCCCCCCCCCCGCGCAACTCTGCATTTGTGTATTGGCCCTAAAGCTGGAAATACATATTGTTATGTCATTGGGAAACTTTTCCCAATGTAAAGGGAAAGGGAAGGAGATACATAACTAGTGTCAAATGTTGTAGTGTCATTCTACAGTATGTTACGGAACATATTCCATAAATTGAGACTATTTCAGAAAGCTTTTATATGCTCATGTGTTTAGCGCTACTCGATTATACCTGGTATGAACTGATAAAGTATGTGCTACAAATGCATCATTATTTCTAAAACAAGAGTTAAAGTGTTCACACAATGTGGCAGGTGTGAACCAACTCAACTCAACTTCTTTATTGTATTTTTTTCTGGCTTTGTTCGGTGTTAAGAAGTGTAAAGAATATGTGTGCACTTTTCCAAGACCAACAAGATTCATTCAACTTTGCAACAACTTAATTTTCAAAGAAATTTTTGTCTTGCCACAAACAAGAAATCCCAGTAAGTGGTTAAGTTGAAAATCATGTGTGACTATTGTTTACAAATGTATAAATATTTGATATTCATTTGTTGATATTCGTTAAGAAAAATATGCAACACTTGCAGTATATGTGATGCTCTGTGAACATGAGTGTGCATTCATAATACACTTTGCCTGATTCACTGGCTGTGTACCATGTACCACAATTAAATTACACCTTGTGGACCACTCATTTAAAAAAATAAATTAAGAAAATCTCACTTAATACTGTGGTGGCAAGCTGTGTTATCTGTTTCTCTGTGTGTTTATCTTTACAATGCACATTATTCTGCACAAATTCATGAAATCCTAAATTCATGCTCATGTCAATAGACATATCTCCATTATTGCTTCCGCTGGTGGGAACTAAGGGTGCTACATCTACTGTAAGTATATGTTGAAATCAACGCTGGCATCTCCTGTGTTTGAATGTGTGATTTAAGCATCAATAAACATCACTGATGGTGACAATCAGTGAAAACTGGTTCAATATCAAGCGTAGTCAAGAGACATTTAAAAGGATTTTGCTCCTTCTGTGCAGTCTAAAGTGATTGCAGACATCAGTTTCTTGTGTACCTGCTTTGATGGGTATTTTATTCATGAGTGTATGTTTGAGCATTTGACAGCTTGTGTGTGTTCTTTCCCGTATGTTCATGTGTATATATTTTCATTTTGTTGTTTTTGTTGATGTAAAAAGAGCCAAGATTTTTTTTTCTAACCCTGTACCTGCTGTAATGTCCACTGTAATTTGCTTGCTGACACCTAATCAGCTGACAAAAAATGCTTTAGTGTTTTAAATGCATTTGTTTTCCATGTAAACTCTAGGCATTAATAAGCATGGACAATGTGTGCATGGGAATCTATGCATCTCTCTGTGTTTATGTGTCGCTGGCGGTCTCCCACACTGTGCAACAGTGAAGTGCAGCTTGTCTAGTTGCGGGCTGATCAGGAACAGATGCTCTTCTCTTACTCGCGATTGCCTTCTAATTGGCTATTACTTTTTATAGACTGTGGTGCAGATTCTGCAACACACTTTACTCCCTGCCACATTTCACTGATTTGCTGACACTCTGTTGCTTTCATTTCAGTTTTTTTCTGTCTTTACATGCGAGTGACAGTTAGGGGATGTGTGAGAGGCTGTTGACAATCACATCACCTCCCCAGTCCCAGATGCTCCCTGTATAGAGAGCTAGTGTGCCATAAGGTTCCCATAATGTCTGTGTTGCTTTATTGTAGCACTTTGAAGCCATAGCAACAACATCATCTCATTTTGTTTTAGAGTAGCAAACATCAAACTGACAACATCACGCCATAATTAAAATCATATGACTAATATGTGACAAGAAATTAAAGTATAAGAGAAATCTAATGCTGGCAGCATGTTATTGTATTAATTTATTTTGTACATCATACTTTCCTTTACCCTGTCTACATCATGTTCTAGCCTGCACAGGGGCTTAACTTTTACCAGTTGATCATTTGTATGCGATTTTTTATTCTCAAACCTATAAACCGCAAGCCTCACTCAGCTTATTTATGATGATTTATTCTGGTGTCTTTTTAGTGATGCTTTTATCAAACAAGTTAATATATTTAGCTTGGATAGGTCCATAAAAGCCCAATAGGCCATAGACCTTATTTCGTGAGAATCCCTGTTTACCACTCTTGGGGTTTCCAATCATGCTGTAGCGTGGAAAGCCTGGCAGGCTTCTCTGAGGTCCCAGGAGGAGGCCATCTTTCCCCCACTGCACAGTCCCTGAGGCCCGCAGCACCTCACACTTCAACACAGCTGTGGCTCCCATCCGCACCGTGATGTTCCTGGGCTCAGACCTGAAGGCCTGCTGGGCCTGCATGCCTGGAGACATAAAACGAGAAGGGGGAAAGAGTTGGAGTGCAATGGTAGAGCAGATAAGAGATGTGGTCAGATTTAATGTAAAGAGAAGGAGAAGAACAAGGGCTGAGTGTGTGTGAGGAGTGCTATGGAGAAAATAAAAGGAGTAGAGGGAACATGCACCACGGGGATGCAGTCTTGTGGTCTTTTGTCTGAGAAGGCACCCCATTGTGTCTGGCCACATTATTCATCCTGGCATATGTTTTATTGATGGGAAACTGCAGTGATACGGCCCTGAAAATGAGTCAATAAAGTAATTACTGCGAATTAAATCCCCCCTCAGCCATGTAGATAGGGTATTGGGAGGAGGAAAAAAGCATGGGGTATCAGGGACCTCGTTCACCTGCGGTTTTCCTTCAATGTCGATGTCCCACCCGCTAATTCCTCCTGGGAAGAGTAATGATTATCACTTTAATCCCCCTTGTTTGTCATAGGTGGGGTTGGCCATCCTTCAACCAGGCTCTTAGGTGACATTCTGTGGTGCAGTGCACTTGAGTCAGGAAACTAACCTTAATACAGACCACCCATCAGCCCCTAACACTGGGGCTAGGATTATATGATTATTATACATAAAGGTTTAAATTCAGTTCAAGGAGCCAAATGCAACCGAATACTCCAATTAATGCCTAATATCTAAACGTGAATCTCGTTTAAACAATGCCCCACAGAGAAGCCAGCCTGATTACGCTAGCCTGCTTGAATCTTGACCTTCATTGAAGCAATGACCAAGTTGTTTGTGAAGTGCATGCTCTGTTGCGTCTGACAACATGAGTGAGAGGCAGAGCTCTCAGATCAAGGCTGAACCAGTCACCTCACGTCAAATATGAAGGGTAAGATTGGCCATTACAGAGGATGCATACAAACAACCAAACGCAGCAGCACATTTGCATACAGTTTACATAAATGAATACTCAACAGTGGCTGCTGAAATAGTAACACTGTATTATTCTGAGATATAGGAATACTAAATACCTTATCAAAATGTACTGATAAGACTCAGTTTTAATGTCTAAAAGTAAGAGTAAGTAACTTTTAAATGAAGAAATAATTTTAACCCTTGCTCATTTCATTACATTCAGATTTTGCCTCTAAAGTAGCTTATGCTAACTAGTGTTAGCTAATGTTAGCCAGCTTTAGATACTGCTGTGTAACTGAGTATTACTGAGCATGCCTGTAAAGCTGCTGAGAATTTCTGCAATATTCACAGTTGTCATTGTGTGTCAAGACGAGCATCCCCTTTCACATTACATAAAACACTAAGTGCTTGACCCATTGTTGATATGACAAATGATAATATGAATTAGTACAGATTTAAAGGAAGGGGAAGGCAAGCCTATTTGGATGAATTGACTGATATACCTTTTAAGTTGTCATTGCAGATGTAAGCAATAACATTAAACACTTTTCAAATCCATTTCAGTGTCCCAGTAAACAAGTGTGCACAGTACCAGGGTGCTGGAACTTCAACACCTAAATGGAATGGCGTCATCATTAATTAATGTTATTAATTACACCTGTGCTTTCCTGCTATGACCTGTTAAAATGCCAGCTGTGAAATATTGATTTCCATTCCTTATTCAAGAGTGGACGTCTGCAATTATAAATGTATGCAATTTGCCTCTCACCCCTTATTTCTACATCAATTTGAACTTCTCTGGGTATATCATGCGCCTCATACACCAGTATTTTCTGAAAGTGTCTGTTGACGCAAATGTTTATTTAAAGCTAAATCTCCCTCTACTGTCATCAGGTATATGAGATTAAGATCATGTTGCCCCCTATATTGTCAATATATGACTTAGGGTTATGTTTAGTGAGTTCCATGAATTGGGGTAATTACCATGGAAACTAGTGAGGAAATATTTGTGCACATAATACCCAGTAGCAGAAGTTAAATTATGTTATAGTTATATAGTTATTTATATAACTTCTTTGTCAAGGATAACATGCATTGTTTTAGCTGTACTTTATACTAGTTTATACAGTATATATATACTACACAAATAATGGAGATAAGGCTATTGCTGGTGGCCGATGTCAGGTGTTTTAACTATGCAGGCTCAGACTCATTAGTATGGTGTTCTTGAATACTGGATGGTCAAGCAATCTTTACAAGCTGGAATGTTCTAGGATCTAACTGCCCTAAAAATCACAATAGTAATAGCTTGAGAAACTGAAAACTGAAGGGGCATATTTACAAGAAACACACTTGAAGAATTGCAATCCCACCAGGCTTAAAAGGAGGGGATTTCTACACGTTTTTCCATCCTAGTTTTAATGTTAAAAGGCTGAGGCACCGCTATACTTATACAAAGGAATGTCCTATTCACCAAATCTAAAGTAATATCCAAAACAACCGGCAGATTTGTTATTGTGCAGGGGAAATTGTTCAATGTGCATGTAATTTAACAAATGTTTGACTTCTTTAGGGAGCTTTTTTCTGTGCGCTCTGAGCTAAATAATGATCAATTAATCCTGAGAGAAGACTTTAACTGTGTGAAACACCGCACTCTGGACCGCTCAAGACCCACCAGTAGAACCACGCTTAATTCGGCAGAGTAAATGAACTCCTTTCTTCAGGCTTATGGGATAGAAGATCCCTGGTGACCAAAAAATGGCAGACAGTATACATTTTTCTCACCTGCACACCAATTATATTCAAAAATAGACTTCTTACTATTGGATAAGAGGCTCCTGCCTTTAGTCAATTCCTGTGACTTTTTTGAGAAATTGTCATTTCAGACCATAGTGCAGTGGTATTGTCACTTTGCTCTCCAGTAATGAATTTATCTAGGCGTATGTGGATGCCTATAAAAGCATCCCTTATGCTATGGAATAAGGAGTTTGTTTCACGATACACCTGATGATACACCTGATACCAGTAGGGGAAATGTATGGGAAGCCATGAAGGCCTACCTTTGAGAACGAATCATTTCACATGCAGTAAGCATGAACATAAGAAAGGTACAACGTTTAGATGAAATACATAACTTAATTAAAGAAATAGAAATAAAAAAACATGTGGCAACGCCCTCTGCAGACCTGCATAAGGAAAGGTTGAGAAGGCAAACCCAATTCGATATCTTGTCAACAGACAGAGGAACTCCATTTAAAGTCTCACTATGATCATTATGAATTTGAGGAGTGCACACACAGGTTACTGTCTCACCAACTAAGACAGGCAGAAGCAGAAGTTTATATCTCAGAGATGTAGACTGCAGAGGGCAACACAACTATTAACCAACGGGAGATCAACAATCAGCTTTTAAACATTCTATGAGCAATTATACACATCAGAGGCTGTGAACAAAGTAAAAATAGAACAGTTTCATAAAAATATTAAAGTGCCTACACTGGATACTGAAGATAGATTGCAGGAAACTCTGTTATTAAAGGCTCCTTAATGGGCACAGTGTGGGACCCACTTTGGGCTAAGACAAGCATTCTCCTGTATGCCATTCTCCAATAACCCACTATTTACACCCTCAATGTTGGACACGGCATTCCAGCAGTGGTCCCAAAATGGCCTGAGTGACAGACCTGTTCAAACACAATATTTTCACGTCATTCACCCAGATGGTCGGAGGTTTTGGCATTCTTTAATAAAAAATTTTCACGTACCTCTAAATCATAGATTTGTTAAAACCTTCATTACATTCCTTTGTCAAACTCCTACCAATTGTATTCATAAGGCCCTACTGAGCACTATTCTATATCTTAAATTTTTTATGTTTTACTGTCGGTGGCCTCACCCTCCTTTCATCTCAAATCAAAATGAGAGGATGACCTTGGTGAGAGGATCTCGGATAAAATCTGGAAATCGTCCATAGCAATGATCCACAAAACCTCCATATGTATAACATAGTTTAATGCAATTTAAAATATTTCACAGACTCTATCTGTCCGTGAGTAGGCTTGCTCAACTTTATCCAGAATTTGACCTAACCTGGTCAACGTTGAAACCAAGACCCAGCAACCCTTACTCATTAATTTTGGGCTTGCCCAGGTATGAAACAATTGGCATAGATCTTTGACAAACTCTCGTACATGTAACCACGCCATAGAGCCAGAGCCAAATCTGGCAGTTTTTGACGTTGAACATAGAGATCTAAGTCTTGCTTGAGCCCAGGTGTCTACGAGAAAGCACGCTGTTGCTTTCTCGTAGCTATTAGTTAGATATCTTATTTTATATAATTGGGAATTTTAGCATTAGTTTGTTTTGTTTATGCTTTTTATGTATAGTCTAATATTTCTATTAGAATATAATATATATAATTCAAATTGTTGTTACTGGTATTTTTTTTCCCACACTTGGTGTGTTAAGTAGTGTTCTTGGTGTATAAGTGGGGTGGTTGGTATGCAGATGTTGGTGTAATGTATAAATGTATAACACGTAAATATTTGAAAAAACAATAAATATTTGGGTGAATAATAAGGATAACATGCACAACGCCATACCACTAACATTGTTCATATTTACCTTGAGCTAAACCAAGCCAAACAACAACCCTACAATAACCCTATTGGACATATATAGTTTGGGCAGTATTCAGATTAAGCTATTTGCTTATATCCGAAGAGTGAGTTCAAATGTTACCATGAATTAATCAGATTGACAAAATGTTCCTTTCAGAGGTCCTGTTCATAAGGAAAATGGTCCCCCAGAAAATTACAATGAAACAAGTGAAGCTGCAATGGAAGGCAACAATGACGATGTGAATAGCTGGTCCTGTTGATCACCTTGATTTGCTCATATGCTGAAAAAACAAAAGTGAAAGGAGAAACATTTAGATGCCACAGTACACCCATCCTAGATTTCACAGTATAGGATTACCAAATACATATGAGATTAACCAGGTTAGTTACATTTACAATACACACATCACTGTAAACCTGTGTGACTTAAGGAGCCAGATTGAGAAGGCAACTCATGCAGCAGCAACTATGGTATGATGAACATTCAATTAAGGCTCCAATAAAGTCAAGGTTCCCACTGCTCAGCTGAATGGCCCGAACATGTATGGGACTTGAAAAGGCCACAGTTACTGTAATGATAGCTCCATGATGACATTTGATTCTCTTACCCCAGATGAGACAGAGAAAGGGTAGAGCTGAAGGAGACACAATCCATGCTGACAAGAAGTCCATTTCACCACTGACACCTGACCTTCGACAATCCTGAAACAACCATGGAGAAAAAACCTAGATGAAATACATGCAAACATAACCTCCATGTCCCCTGCAAGAAGAATAGAGTAGACATATTCTTTTAACAGGCATTTGTATTAAGTGTAGCAGTGTAGTATAAGAAGCTATCAAATTAAAATGAGTTGTTTTCAGGTTTAAGGTTCTTTTTGATTTTCAAGGTTTGACTTTATGATAACACACTGTAGCTTGTGTTTGTAATACAATTTAGTGTTCACTATACTATGCAGAGGAGCTTTCTGTGTTTGAGTGGCTTAGTTGGTTAAGCTAGTTTTAGTCTCCTGATAAGTCACAAGGAGTGCACAATTCCCTTAGAGCTGTATACTCTTTTAGCTGTGACTCTTTTAGCTTTTCCTCTGGCTTTTCTTTCCACAGTAATCAGTAATTCAGGATCAGAGTAAGCCCTGATAAAGGGCAAAGAAACACCTTTCACAACCAAAGAAATTCTCTCTCTGCAAGTTGATTTTAAACAGCACTTACATTTATGGAAAGCAGTGGCTGGATGAAAAGCAGGAATGCCTTCAAAGGTATAGAAATTGAAAATGGCAATGGCAATAATGTTTGCCAGTTGGCCAATGTAAACCATACCTTTACAAAATGTGGATGGTAGATCAGAAAATGCCAACTTTTTTGGTAAACAGGTTAAAATATGAAATCGTATCGGCATGGTCTTTTAAGAAATTAATTTCTTCATTCATCACATTTCTGTGAATATATTAGTTTTTTGTAAGTAATTCCCCATGGGTGCATGTAAGTAGAGCATAAAAGTGTGATACGCTGTCATGATCATGCCATGTGCTTGTTGTGAGTGGATCCCACGGACAATTTGGAATTAAGCATGTAGGCTGTGCTGTGGGTCTGTGCCCATTGCATCCAATACTTTTGCTTATTTGACCTGGAAGAGCCTTCTGTGGATTTTAAGTCAGTTTGTAATCACTTCAATATATCTGCTGCAGGAGTGGAACAAATAGTGATTTTCTTAATTGAAAACTAAATATTTTCTCATCTCAATAGACAAAATGAATTGAAGGCAACAGCTCTTTGACGCATCTCCCCTCAGTCGATTAGTTGCACTCCAACAGGCTTTGATAAGAATTAACTCACTCTCAATTATTTTTTCGCTCTCAAAAAATTTGTGTATTTCAGAGCCCCCTGCATACTCTTTGAACACACAAGGGCAATTATTTCCCTCTTCAATGAAAATACATTATTTTCTTTCTTTAAAAGTGCTCATCTTTTCTTTATCTCTGTCTCTTTTAATGCCTAGTGTAGGTAAACACAATCATTATATCCTTTTTTTTCTCATATGCATTGCATACAGTTATCCATCTCTTGATACTGGATTTCTTTCACTTGTCTACAGTACAATGAAAAAAGCCTGAAATGAATCGCTACTTTTGGGATTTAGAGCTCAAACAGCAGGTATTCCCTGTGAGGAAGAGATGTGTTTGGCAAACACTGTTGCTGCTGGCCTCATAAATGACCATTTTCATTGAGACTCTATGTATGTTGTTGACTTACTGAAAACAGACACAACCCACCTGACCACCCCACATTCCCACTAGTCAAACAACTGCCTTAATTACTGCCTTAAAAAACCCAGCCTGTCACAAGAATGTTGATTTGCTGATACATGTTTGTTTTTGTTTACGAAAAAATCTAGAATGGTGTAGCATTAGTGGAATAACTGTAATATGCCATTTAGCAGTAGCTTAAAATACAACATTAGAAAAATACAGACTGAATGAATTTAATTTGTCTTATAAAAAAGACCCATATTTTACTATAACAGCACTTACTGCTACATGTTTTTTCTTTTTTACCTTGTTCTTCACCGGCTTCTTACAAATGCAAATTAGAAAGTTTGATTTGAAATTTGATTCGCTTTCAGAGACAAGGCTGCCACTCTCCCCGCAAGGGCATTAGAGGTAGCAGAACCATTCAGCGTGACCCCAACAGGTAGATTTTTAATGGCGTCTTTCATAACATCATCAAACGACTCAATACACTCAATCCTAGACCAATTTAACGCAAAACCCCATGAAATCAGTCAATGTGCAGAAAATGAAGTTTCAACCTCCGTGCAGCCATCCAATTCAGATGTGGTCCTACATCTTAATACCAACCTAACTTCTTACCGATCTCACCAGCTGCCTGTGGGTCCAATTACTGTAGCTTATAGAAGCTGCGTTGTGAACCATTACTGCTTTAACACTGAACTGCTGATAAAGAGGGTTTCTAAAAGATGCAGATTAGATTATCAACAGCATCTAATCACAATCACTAAAACATGGCATTTTTTAAGCAGTGTGATGAAGACCTGGCTGGATATGTGAAAGACCTCCAGAACAGACCTTGGCCTCGAGGATAGTTAGGCAAAATTATACAGTATCAGCTTGGTCCAGCAGTTCTGCAGCTTGACAATGTACATGTCCGGTGCAAATTCAAGGCACTCAGAGAAACCCAAGTTAGGTGGTGGCTGAAGGAGTGGTGTCTCCACTCCTAGGTGTCTCCACTTCTTCAGCTCTAAGTATACTGGATTACTCTGACTTCACAGCACACACTCACACATCTGCTTTCCTCAGGAAAAAGTTGAGAGACAGAGAGGCAAAACCTCCTTTCAACCTCCACCAACTCCAAGCACATCTGCCTGCCTAGGGTGCACAGAGAGAAAGAGAGCGAGGTAGGCAGACAGACTCACAGAGAGGGGGGGACCTCCTTCTTAAAAAAGCCAAGAATCTTTGAATAGGTGTGTGGATTTGCATGAGAGAAAGAGAGCTGTGCTTACCAGTTGAGTGACGCCAAGGCTCGGGAGCGTCTTTTTGTCTTCCTGATCTACAGATGGCTCTCTGAACACAAGTGAGCAACGGAGATGATAAAGAATGCCAATGGGACTCCCCCTTCTCTCACTCCTTATTCTGAGACAGAGGCAAACAGATGAAGAGAGGGAGAGAGGCAGTTGCAGAGACTGAAGAATGAAGGGAGGTGTGTATATGACAAGTGTTGGTGGCGGTAGTTACACAGGGGTCACCTGAACCGGAAAATACATGTCAAAAGACAATAACAATGTCATGGCTGCCCCCAGGATTACAATTATTTTTATTATTTTTTATTTTTAAGGCCACCCAGTAATAAAGTGACTATTTAAAAAGCTAAAATGAAGAACTCTTGTTTCAGCAGAATTGAATCAGCTATAAAAGCTTAATAAAGTTGCAGTGAGCCAGTGACAAGAGTTTCTTTCTATTCTCTATTCATCCCATTATTTAGAATTTCTCTGTACTGGGTTGGAAGGAGCAATGCAGGCGTCAAAGATACAGATGCAACATGGATGCCTTACAGCTGCTAGTTTGTAACATTTACGCTCATACATAATGAATGGAATAGTTAGTATCCACACAATTCTTTCCTACACTGAATACTCCTGGGGTGATCTGCTCCTCTGCAGAGATGAGACAGGCCCAAAAAAAATTACTTTCAAAAGTGGAATATAAATATACACTACCGTTCAAAAGTTTGGGGTCACCCAAACAATTTTGTGTTTTCCATGAAAAGTCACACTTATTCACCACCATACGTTGTGAAATGAATAGAAAATAGAGTCAAGAC